>JAFIDM010018140.1:160397-172740 GCA_023159025.1 Thereuonema tuberculata
ATATATATATATATATATATATATATATATATATATATATATATATTATTTTTTTTAAGTTCTTTTTCGAGGTTTTCTTCGAACAAACAAAAAGGAAACAAGTTTTCGTTAGTGTTGTTGTTTCTAATCGTAAAAACGACAAATCAGAAAGTCCTTCAATTATTTTTTTAAATCAGGTATTTACTGAATACTTGAAATTAGAACATTTATTTTAAATGTTCAACATTAGAAATTTTATGTATTAGAAATATCTATACATTAGACATTTTATATTTACGTTATTTAAATTCGCATACTAATCTAAATCGAATTTAATTGAATAAACTATGGACAGGGATTAAAAAAGGATTATTTTAAGGATTATTAAAAATGGATTATTAAAAAAGGATTAATACCAATTAAGACATGGATGTAACTCCAGTTAGGTTCTAACGCTTATCTATGGAAATTTTTCTGTTTTTCTCGAGCTATTTTGTAGACTAGGACCCACTTTGTATACATCCAGCGAGTCAAAAGTTATTAAGGACACACACACATACCCATACAGACTGAGTGATTTAAGGGACCTCATTTTTTTTTAGTACAATAAAGTACAGACAGTAGATGTTTCTTATTAAAGATGGATTTTTTTTCTCTTATTATGGATATTTTCTTTTGTAAAATAGAAACTTTCTTTTATACATTCATCATTGCAATATCATCCGTCATCATTTTCTTGAACTGAAATCATTTATTTTTGTTTTTCTAATGATTGACGTTATTTAACAGACATTCATCATCACTCAGCCTCTCTCTCTCTTTTTTTTTACTTGTCTTTCTTTAATCTTACGACCATTTATCTTTCGAAAATTGTTAGGTTTTTTTTTCTTTTCTTTTTTTCCCATTATCTTTTGTTTGTCTTTTCTTTTTGGATAGACTATAATTTTCATTTGTTATTTTACCTCAAACCACATTTTCTGCTTCAGTTCATTATTTTTTATTGTTATTTTATAAATCACTCGATCAACGGATTTATATTGTCTATTTGTTTGAAGCATTAGCCGAATTATCGTGAAGATCATAAAACTGTATCAAACTTTAATTGTAATCTCTGAAATAAGTCTAACATGAATCTAATTTTTTTTCGATTTCGGAACCACTGGCGCTTTAGGACCTAGAAGAAAAATCAGAACGAACAATGAATTCTGAAATGCTGACATAGTATTTCTAATAATTACTTCTGACATTTAATTTACCAAATTATTTTAAATTTAAAAATATATAAATGTAGAATTACAATAAATGTTAAATTTGATTAAAATATGACCCCAACATTAATGGATTTCTGTTCCATCTTTCAGTTTTAGAAAGCTTAGAATAAACTTTTTTCAGTAAATACATTCTCATTTGTATTTATAAATCATCTTAATAATAAATATACTGTTATCACTAATTTATTCATTATTCACATTATTCGATAGGAGAAAAAAAAAGAAGTTTACTTTTGCAGTATGTTATCTTCTTAGTAATGATAAGTTCTAAATACCATTGTATGTATAATTGCACTGATCTGATAGTAAAAAGACAAAAACAAGTCAGCTTCGAAGTATTTTTTTCATTGTCATTTGTTTTGTTTTTTATTTGTCTATTCGTTGGAGAAGGAAGAAGAAAATATTTCAAGCTGTAAGAAGCGGGAGGCCACTGTTAATCACGTAATAATAAATTTACGATACTTGAAACGGAGTAGAGTTAATTACGCAATCAACAATAAGGGCATCATTGAAACATGGAATCTATTTAAAATGCTCATCAGGGAACAGACATTGGAACAATGAAGCTATCCCATTGAAGCGATCAAATGCTCATTTACATAGACCATCAAACTGAGTCGACCTTATTAACGTCGTCATAAATAGAATCCCAAATATCTTTAGCTTTGAGGTTGTTGGGTTTTTTTTTACCCCCCGCATTCTTAATTTTTACTATTGTTGTTTATTTCTTTGTAATCTCCATTCCCCATTTATAACTTATCATTAGGCTTTTCTGCTCGTTGGTCCTTTTAACTCAGCATGTTTTCCATTACTTACACTCCCAATCGAAGCTCTTCATTGCACCCATCGACTGCGTACGGAATCGAGAAAGATTGTCGACCTCAAATGCAGATCCTCGGCTGTAATTGCTTTTCTCCCTCCGACATAAATGCACTCCGTTTTGTAAAATACACAAAGGAATTCATGAAGAAACACAGGGTCCTCGAGTGCAGCAGATGGTCTCTAGATTTGGGGTAATAGGATAGAACGGAACCGGAACGAAAAAGATAAAGTTAAGAAAGGTAAAGAAGGAAGGAGTGAAATAAAAAGATTACCCGAACCTTTTGGAATGCAACTCGTCTTTTTTTTTTTTTTTTTTTTAAATTCCAAAACGTTAAACTGTTCGAATAAATTCAAGTAAGTTGTGAGAATTGAGATACATAAAAGTATCTGAATTGTGAATGGCTGATAGTTTAAGTTGTGTCTGGGTGTAAACTTATTAATGAGACTGTATACACCCTTCCCTCCCATACTTTATTTGATTACGAGTCAACGACTCGCAGGCAAACTGAAATCATTGTAATTTTCTTACATTTAAGGTATTAAAAGTTTTTAGTAATTTTGATGTGTATGTTGGCCTCTTTGTTTCTACAATTGTAGTATATTTACCACACAATAAATTGTCTACTTAACTTTAAAATTGTTGTAGTTTTTTTTACTTAAGTTTTAAAAAAATATTTCCTACATTCTTTAACAGAATGTAAGTTTTTGCCATTCAGATTTTTATAATATTAATATAATAATATTAGTAGTATTTTAATGCAGTGAAATATTATACATATTAATAAAAATTGAAATAAAAGGCCAACACACTTGTGGTTTTTAAAAAATATTTAAATATTAAAAAAATACAGGACACGACCGGTTTCGTGTCCATGACGATGCATTGACGAGTGACGAGTACAGAAAAACATTTTTAAAAAATTATACATATATTAAATTTAGTGAAATGAAATAAACGAATTTCAAAATAGAAGCCATTGAAAATTTATGCTTTACTACAATTCTGATTTTTCCTTGTTTACGAATTGTATCGGCTACTTCAAAGGTAACCGATTTCTTCAGTTGCTTCAAGTTAAGATTATAGTAGGTCTACGCTTAGCTGTCTATCCTATCACTTGGATATAGTATTTTTAGGTGAGTTTTGATGGCTGAGAGTGGGAAGGTTGAAACCAAAAGAATCGCGCTCACAATAGTGGGACCTCTAATTCCATCTTATGAATTTTAAAGAAATGTAGTCGGTTTATTAAGGAACTCCGGAATTATTTTTTGAGGGATGGGAGGGGGTGGAGACCAAAATAATATGTCTGTGTTTTAAGTAAGCATATATATAGACTACATATCAAATTTCATGAAAATCCGTTCAGCAGTTTTAACGTGACACTCGTATAAACATGCTAATAGAGAATTAAAGTATTCAAGTGGGACATGTAATGCTGAGTTAATAATTTGTATAAAGTTGCAGTCTCGTTTCCTGTAGTTCTGGCATTTGCAGTTAAATTAATGATTACCTCATGTTGAGGGGGAGCTTTCCGCTTCTGCATTTCCTAATAGTCCCTGCCTTTTCGTCAATAGCTAGATAGCGCCGAACAGTCAACTTTAAAGTCATTCTTGAGCAAAATGATTTTGGAAGCTAATGAAGAATAAATTTGCATTTTTCAAAAATGGCAAAGGAGAAAAAAAAATGAGAAACCTTTTATTAAACTTTTGCACACATCTACCTGAAGGTTTTTTTACACCTACAACAGCGGGAATTCCATTCCGTGTTACAACACCTACGGAAATTAAAGTACCAGCTTGATCTGGACGTGTACAGTTTATTGAAAAAAAAAAAAAAAAAAAAAAGAGAGTATTTTTTTTTTCTTTTTCAAATCTGCCTCGACATTGGCGCAAAGGAAATTGGGAGATATTCCAATTCCTGTGGGTGTGTTGCGTTTTCCCCAGTAGAAGTAATTAAATTTGTCACTCGCCGCGACACGGGCAGCTGTGGAACATATTTTAATATTTCCTTGGTGGGGAAACAGGTCACATATGCTTTAGTACAGTATGTTTTCGATAAGGTTCAGATTATTGCGACGCTTTATAAGAATTTTTTCCCACTCTCTGCGTTGTCTCCTTTAATTTGCTAGTCGTGTTTTAGTTTCCCGTCCATTTTTCTTTTCTTTTCTTTCTTTCGCATTTCTGGTATTCATAAGCTCGCGTTTCTTTTTTTCTTTTTTCTGTTTGTGAATTCTGAAATTCAAAAACAAAGCTAATTTCAGGAATTTTTTTTTTCTTTCTGAAAGCAACAGCTGCTTAAAAAAAGTAAATATTTGGAGAATTTGTTTTGTTTTTAAACTCTTGTGAGTTTGTTTGTAGTGTTGTTGTTTTTTTCCTTAGTTTTCAAAATTTTTGAAAACGTTATTTTTTGAATTGTTGATCAATAATTTTTAGTTTTTGTTTGACTAAGCATTACAAATACAGATCGTCAAAGTATCTATTGAATTTTTGATATTTAATTTTTAATTTATTTTTCATGATTTTGCGAAAACTTGTCTGGTTAATTGAAAAAAAAATTAGGAAATTTGCTGTAGAGTAAGTAATTTAAGCACAATACATTTATTTTTATGTAACCTGGGAACCAAAAAAATGCATATAAGTAGTTGTTGACATTTTCCAATCGTGTGTAGCCTTTTGAAATAACCTTTTCTCCAATTTTTTTCAAAGTTTATGTTCTGACTAACAATTGTGTTATTTCAGTTTGGATTGATCAGGGCCGTCACCAACAATTGCGAGACCTGTGCAATTATTTTTTTTTCAAGTTTTTCATTTTACATCAGTTTTAACTAAAATGCCGGTTGTTCAATTTTTTTATAGGTTTTATAATTTTTTTTAATTTCAGTTTTATAGTTCAGGTACTCTAGACTGTGCCGAAAGGCAACCTTATATATCTCTATAATTATTATTGCTTCTGTTATTTCTGCATCTCTACATGATGAGTGCTAATAAGGACGAAACAACTGTTCAAGAATCCCCTTAAATAAACTTCCAAATTTTAATAAAAACTAATTAATAAATTACGCTGTAGGAGAGGGGAAAGTTATTAGGCTTTTCCAAAACTGCCGCGTTTTATTTGTATCGATTTTGCCATGCCAGTGGAGACCTCTGGCGTCCGTTCAGTATAAACTTGTCAGTCGCTTGTTTTCCTGCGTTCGAATAGAGTTTCCTTTGTGGAGGCCTGAGGGGACGAACATGTTAATCACATTTCTTGTCAGAAAAATGTGTGGAAATTAATGAGTCGAACGGCAATTACCTCCAATTTTCAATCAATTTTATTCGGATATTAAAATGTCTGCTGAATTATTAAAAGCCACTCAGAAATGAAATCAAAAGTTTCATTCATGAATAATGATGAGAAATGCGACGATAAATAGAGAATTATCACCGCTTCCATTGTTCTGGGCTCTCATTAACTACAACGACATCTTTCAATGCTTTCTGAAGAGCTTATTGGTTCTGTGAAGAGGTAGTCTTTTTTAATGATTCAGGTTTTTTTTTTTTTTCTTTCTTTAAATTAAAGGGTTATTTTTCAATAGGAAATAATCATTTTATTATTGGTTGATTTATAACAGTGATTTCATAGTCAAAACTGTTCGCTGGTCTCCATAGCCTACAAGTTACAGCTTACTATTGGACCAAAGAAACGAAAAGATTGTTTAAGTCAATTTTAAAATAAGATTAGGTATTTAATTATTTATAAATATATAAAAATAAATGGAGTTATTTTTGGAGATACTTTGGTTCGTTGTGGAAACTTGATTATACAGTATACCTTTGTATAACAAGGTAATTAATGCTTTTAGACAGTGTCTAAAGCAAAGCGTCCCTATAATACGCACAATTTTATAAACAAAATTTTATCGGAAGCGACCACTTTTGACCCCCCCCCCCACTTCCGGTCAGGGAGTAGTCCTAGAGGTCTGACTTTCTGGACATAGTCATCTATTTTTTGATGCTGAACACAATGGTTAAGATTTCATTCTAATGTCTCTAAACGTTTGGCCACTACATAGTGGCATTCTATGTTTCACAGGCAAGCTGTAACAGGGCCGCTAAAAAAAAATGAATTGAAAACGCCTTGGGGGATCAGGGAGTGGTCTGATTTTTTTGGTCGGGTTACCTACGTATTGATGCTGAACACAAAGGGGAAGGTTTCATTCTAATATCTCTAACCGTTTGGCTACTACAGAGTGTGACATCCAGCAAGCATAATACCTATAGCGGTTCCCTATGTTTTACAGGCAAGCTGTAACCTAGGGGCCGCTATAAATGAAAGCAAGCCACCGAAATTTAAAGCATAGATGTATACAGATTCTTCTTTTAAGAAAACCGACAAACATTCTACAAGCAGCAGACAGGTCCAAGTCAGCGACAGGTTCTAGAAATCAGTAAAAAGTGTTCAACAAAAGTAGTGTCGGAATGCCTAATTTACAAGTGCGTACAATATCGATACTGTATACATGTCTACTGTAAAATGTGCCACAAATTACACAGAAGAAGGATTCTAGTTTTTATTATACATGTGCTTAAACATAACAGTGTGGAAACAGTCACTGCTGATACAGAAATAAGTGTTCAACAAAATTTCCATCAACAACAGGTATCTTAAGTAAATGTTCGAAATGTCCAGTAGCTGCTTCAATATATGCGTGCAAATAACGGAATAGCGAACGTTTAATCCGCTGGGAAATTCCCGGCTTGCTCCGATTGAGGAATTATATTTTTCATAAGACCCCAAAGGTAAAATATGTAAAGGATTTAAATCTGGGGACTGTGCAGGCCAATCCACTGTTTGAAAAATGATAGTTAAGGAAAGTGTGAACTGCCCGATGAAAATGGCCGTGTTCTGTGTATATCTCATCCTGAAAACTCTCGCAACGGCTGGATGGAGTTTCTTGAAACGTGGCATGCACATTTAAGGACAAGAAAGGATCTTTACTTTCATATTTGAAATTATTTTCCGTGTGGGTCCTTTTGGAGCATCTGAAGATTATAATAATTATCACATTAAAACCATTAGAAATGAAACTGGATTTCTATCGACAAATAAGGTGGCAAATGTTAGTTATAGTATTGAGGATGCTCACATTTTCATTTTTATGTAAATGGGTTAACCGTAAATCACGTGAATTACAGTCAAGCCTGAGGTCTCCGAGACACGCTCGCGGGTTGTGAGATAGCGGTTACTGGTGGTGAGAAAATTATCTCAGAATCCAAGATCACGTGATCACAGGCTTGCTAATGTGTCTTAATAATAATAATAATAAAAGACGTTTTAAATTTTACTATTGTAACATTCTGTTAACGTTTACTTTATATCTTTTTTTTAATTCCTTAAATCTCACGTTGAAGAATAATTCAAGGAAGCTATTTCTCCAAATACGTCAAATGCTTTAATCCAAAGCGAGTGTACGTTTATGTTTTCCAAGATCTTCTGGTGTGGAAATTCCGAACGTTTCCTGTAAAATTGGTGATAGTGGGTGTTGAATTTGAAGGGGATAAACGTTGGGTCTTTCCTTCTCTTCTTAAAGTCGATGGAGTAAAGCATAAATTTGTAGTTGTTCCAAAAGGTGCAATTAAAGTGTTGCTTGCTTTAAGAGCTATTTTGTTGCGTAGTTGCACGTGCGAGCGATATCTTATTGCAACGGAAGTTAGAATGACATGGAATTAAAGCTCGCCTTCTCTTTGCTTTCAATTACTTAAGACATTCAATTTCTCACCGAAAAATAAAGAAATATTTACTGTTCTGGTCCCTATAAGTTAAGTTTTAAAAACTCTCTTTTAAATAACTTACGTTAAATTGAATGAATTATAAGATTTTTGAAGTAAGTGGAATTTTTAGAATTTTTTTATTAAACTTCCAGTTACTATCTTTTCAATTATTAACGGCATTAATATACTTATTGAATAAATGTTAAAAAATTAAAATATTTAATCACATGTTTATAGGTTAGCTATTTCATTTATTGATTTATAAATTTTATTCAGTAATGATATAATATATGTATTAAAGTAATCTTTGTTATTACTTTAGTCTTTATTTTCAGCAGAAAATTATTTATAATAAAAAAAATATCAAGTAATAAGCCAACACACAAATTAAAATTAAAAAACACTTAACACATTAAAACGACATGTTTCGATCAGACTAGCTGGTCATTTACAAGTCATTTACAACTTGTAAATGATCAGCTAACTGATCGAAACATGTCTTTTTAATGTGTTTTTTAATATTAATTTGTGTGTTGGCTTATTATTTGATATAATTAATTTACACACGCTTAATTTATTTAATAAAAAAAAAATGTGAAAAACATTTCATGAGAAGCTCCAAAGCATTCTTCCCTCGCCCCAGTTTGACAATGCTTGAGTAAAGATATCTAAATGAGGCTGTAGTCTAAGTAAGTTCTTGTCATCTAGTTAAGGGTAATTTCAAATCATCCTATTTCTTTTACTAATGCAGATAAAAATATGAAAGCTTTAAATATATAGCAATTATAATTCATTATTATTATAAATTGTCTATGATTATTGAAATTTATTTTATTTAATTTCCAAAACAGTCAATATTTCAAGATAGCTTATATCAGTAATTAATAATTAAAAAGGAAGTCTCATTATACTCCTTAACTTAACAGAAATCAAAGAAAATCTTTCTGTCTGTCTATAAAACCTCATTTATCTGAGTGCCTTTTTAGTAATTTCCAGTTTTTAATTTTATAAGCGCAGTAATAAGAATAAAATTCTCGGATCACGACATTTGGATGAAGTTTCTTTATCATTGGAAGATAGTGTCCAGATTTTATTAGTTTTTACAACACTATTAAACATTATCTTTATCGTGAAATATTGATTGTTTTTGAAATTAATCAAAATGAATCTCAATAATCATGGGCAAATAATAATAATGACTTACAATTGCTGTATATTGAACTCTTTCATATTTACAATTTCTGATTTTAATCTGTAGTAGTAAAAAAGATGTGATGATTTGTAAATGATCCTTAACTAGTGATGATACTAAACCCTTAACTACTTTGACTCCAGCCGTTAACAGAAATTAAGACGCATCGTTGTGGATATACATTATGGAAAATTTGGAAGAAAATATTCACATACACGGAAATGGTTAAAGCGTTTTGTTATAGGAAATGCATGCGACTAATTTTGAGAAAAATACTCAAGCCTCGTAATCCCTAATGCAGTTATTAACAAATATATATATGCTTAACCACATGATGTATAATTGACCCATCTGATGGGTTTACCTTTCTTATCTCACATCATCATGAATCATAATCACTAGTTACAACCCGTGAAATATTCACGGAAGTTAAACCTCCTGCTCTAAAATAATAGACTTCTCCAAAGTGAGCCTATGAGAAAGTGCCCCACAATGCCTTACAGTGAGTTTAGCAGAACTTATTCTCTCGCACCTTTGTAGCGAACATTATTTTCGTTTAGAATTTTAGATATCGAGGAAAAGTTTAAAAGTTTAGTGTTAGTGTTTAGTGAGGCCGTACTATTCAAGATGGTGACTAATTGTCTTTTGGTAAGGAGTGGTCATCTCTTCAGCTTTCAACGGAAGTTATTCTTAATTATATTAAGATATTCTTAATTATAAAAAAACAAAAACAAAATAAAGTTAGTATTCTCGTTAATTTTGGTTTTTAATTAGAAGTACTTTAATTCAGAAAAATAAAGTAAAACATATAGACTACTGTATATAATTAATTAAAAGTAACCTTTTTTTCTTATCATGAGTATTAGCATATTAAAAAAAACAACTTAGTTACTTAAGTAATTACATAAAGAAAAACTTAAATTCAGTTAGTGAAGTATTACATTCAAAACTATTCAATAAAAACTTAATTTTTCCTAAAATAACAACTGAAATAATTTTTAAATACAAACAGTAAATGAGTATCATCACAGCATGATAAGGAGAAAGGAAGTTTAGTTAATTAACTAATTAATTAATTAATTAAAAACCAACTTTAACGAGAATATCATTTATTTACTTCTAATCTTAAATTGGTTTTCTGTCTAATATTCATAACATAAACGGAAAAAAACTTACATTAGGCTATCATAAAGAAAGAAGCCAAAAAAAAAAACAAAAACAGAAATTAAAAATAAAATAAAATTAAAAAAAAAAAATACTTGGCCGTGGGATTTTCAATCCAATAACATACCGTTGTTCTACCGTAACACTTGCTTTCTAACGATAGCAGTGAGCTGTTAGTAAGGGAATATCACTTTAATCGCAAACAAACATCCGTACGTTTTTTGTCTTCCTTCCTTTTATCGAATTTGGCCAACTAGGGACCACGTAACTAGCTCAACCTGACAACGTCAGGGCGAGGCTAGTGAAATTCAAGAAAGGGGGGACTAGAATTATATCCCGTCCAGGATAACCCTGAGATAGTAAGTCCCAGGTGGGAAACGGACGAAACACAGAAGAAGAAAGAAACAGCCATGCCACCATCGGGATTCGAACCCGGGTACTGGCGCATCGGCCATAACGGCAGCCCGCCGGCTAAACCGCACGGCCACGCCAGCACGGCGTTTTTTGTCTATTAATAATATAATTTTGCCTATTATAAAAATAGCTTAAGTCTAATCTTTTTTATTGTATTTTTAAGTAATTTTTAGTATAATTTATTGAACTAAGGCAAAATAATGGATAAAAAGTCCTTAAACGACAGTAATAAGAACACTACAAAATGAAGCTGCTATAATTACTGGTTTTTCCTATTAACATTCTATTTCATTCAATGTTTAATTTTCTAGTAAATGATTCTTCACAAATAAATATGATTATTTATTTCTGTGGAAGTTAATGAGGTGAGCTAATGATTTCTTTGATGATTCGAGCGCAGTGAAATTTAAATTACCATCATTAATAGGTTGCACTGACCAAACAGAAAGAAAACACGCGTGAAGATCACTTTCAGCCACCAAAAGAACGTTCAAAGAGTTTTCTGCTTGTATATTTTTATTGTAATAGTAAGATAGAGGAAGCAAGTCGTACTATTCCACTTGAGCTTGTCTGTCTTTTTTTTTTCTGTCACGCTAAAACAACTGGGCGGATATTAAATAATTAAAAAAAGAAGATTAACGCTGTACAGGTAATGGAGATTCCCTGCGATTCTCGGTCAGATGTATTAGATGAGGTCGGATGGTCAGTCCCAACGCCCGCTCGCCTTTAACCCCCGAATAAGAAACCCGGTCCCATTTGACAGAGGCTGGTGAATCCTGGGGGGCCATCTTTATCATCCATTTTTACCTTTTTTATTTCCGATTCTACTTAAAATAATCACGATTTTTCTTTCTCCATTTCCCGTCTTACCGTACATTTAGATTAAAATATCAAATTTTTAATATTAAATTTTTAATTTCTGTGTAACAGACTTTAACGTTCTTTTCAATATTATGTTTTCCACTTTTAAAACTGTCTGAAATTACAAGAATTTTCTTAAGTTTTCACCGTGTGGTTTTGCGCTAAGAAATATGTACCAGATTTCCAGTAGTTCTGGAATCCTGCGGAATATTTGATTGACTTAGTGTTAACCATACGAAGGACTGAGTGAAAGGACTTTTCGCCAAGTGCCATTTACTCTGAAGGGGTGGTTGGAAATGCCACGAGCCATTAGTGGGTAATCCGATCCGATGTTGACTGAACGTCATAGCAAAATGGCATTTGCTGGAGCCTTTGTTCTCGCCAATTTATCACTGGGGCCCTCAATGCTGCCATTAATAAAGGCATTCTTTCTCCCAGCGGTTGAAAAGACATCACGATTTATTCACTTCTATTAGGCAAGAAAATGACGACAGTTTCTTTTGTTCGTTCCATTGTGTCCTGGCTGGAGGGAAAAAAAAAACCGTTCAGCACAGAATCGACGCCTTAATGGAAACCAGAAACTTCGAATTTGAATTTTTTCCCCGAAATGTCTGCAAAGTTAAATGAGTGATGAGTTTACTGGTGAAGTTGGTTTTAATTATCTGTATATTATAATTAACGTAAATAATGAATTAGAAGTATGTTGAGGTGCTGTCTCTTAGTGGACATTGAACATGCAATTCTAGGTACCTCGTAGAATGTAAATTTTAAAGGTACCAGTACAGTCTTTCAGGGATTTCTGGGATCACTCTTGAGAGATATGAGGACTGGAGACCAAAATAAATATGCCTAGGGCTTAAAGTGGACCAGCAATAAGCTAAAAATTCAGAAA
>JAFIDM010018141.1:0-11553 GCA_023159025.1 Thereuonema tuberculata
GTGGTCGAATGGGTTCGTTTTTTCGGCTATAAGTAGCTGTTGATAAGGGTATTAATTGCTGTACTTTTGTAATCCCGGCACGGCTAGAATTGGGTTAGGGCAAGCCCAGAAGCTTGCCACTTCCGGTTTGCCCCTTCTTCGTTTTTTACTAAAATCTTTATTTTCCCGCACTTTCCTCCACTTAAGATAGGTGTCATTCGAAAGCTCTGACGTAGGGCTATAAATTCGAGTAATCAAATTCTGGGACTTCTTTTGACTACTTAGGAGGGGAGGGGAAAACCAGTTTTTCCCGTAGGACCCCATGTTAAAAAAACTCATAGAGTAAGTGGTCAAATCGGTTCGTTTTTTCGGCTATAAATATCTATTGATAAGGGTATTAATTGCTGTAAATTTCGTAATACCCCCATGGCTAGAAGTGGGTGGGGGCAAGCCTATGGGCCGGGGGACATCTCCTTTGTGTAGCTAAATGTTCAACAAGCATATTTGAGTCATAGCCTATGATCGTATATGAATATTGCATAAGCTATTCACATGTGATGTTAAAAAACTTACTGGTACGTTCGTCGTCGATTTGTAAGAGTTGACTGAAATGTACCAATACGTTCTTAGTAGTGAAAGGATTAATAAGTTAATTTATTGTCAGTGAAGCATGAGCAATGACAGCTGTTGTAATGATCTGATACAAGCTACTTACAGAAATGAGCATCCAGAGTAAAGATTAATTGCAGAATATTTTGCCAACTGAGTACCTTCTATATTCTGTGACCAAATTAGATTAGATCACCTCATTAGATAGAAATGTTTCCTGTTTGAAAGGCTTCAGCAAGATTTGTCACTGGCATCAATGTGAGCTTGCTCAGGTCATTAATTTGGAACTATAGAAAGTGCGATGAAAGTTGATTTCATCTTGTCGTAATACAGCAACTAATTCAGGTGTAGTCCTTCGAGAACCTGATTTATACCCAGACAGTGGTGATTTCATGTTATGGATTGTTGGTAGTAATGAAGCATGCTGTCACCAATACTAACCCTGAAAGCAAAATAATAAAATGACAAAAAAAAAAAAAAAAAATAGCTAACTAAAATGTAACTTTTATTCTCCTCTGTGATAGTATATGACTGCATGTGTTAAACTAAATGATGTCTTGATGGATACGATAGTTTTGATGGGAAGGTTTTGAACATCCATATTTACTGCAAACCTGTTTAGATGCTTGGATACATTCAACCATTTGAAGAAACCATTAACCGGTTCTGTGCCATCAGCGAGTTATCTCGTCCTGGTGACCTTGACTGCTGTGTGCCTCTCCCAAGTAAACTTGTGCTTGTAGGGTGACGAATATTTTCTAACAAATCCGCTAATTATTTTCTTGGAAAAATTATATTGTCAGCTGTATTGTGAGTTGTTCAGCCGCTAAAAGGCGCCTCAAATAAATTTCTTTGAACATCACGGATATTTTAAAATCACAAATATCTGCTGGCTTGTTAGTCTATTTAAGAATCCCGCCGAAGAATTCCTGTGAATTATAATTTATTATTTAAGAGCTTTTAATCAAAGATGATTCGATATTATTTTTTTTCATTAACACTATAAACTAAAACATTATCAATTTTTTATTTGTTAACATTTTGTAAGCATTGTTATTAATTTTAATCTTTGACATTTTTTTCTTCAAAAAAATATAATATTGTGAAACTACGTTTAAACTGGTCATTAATTTTTTCATTATATAAAAAAACTAAACAGCTAATCATTTCCGAGTGAAAAACAATTGAAATTAACTAACAAAAGTCACATTTTAATGTATTAGGCTTAACTCACTAAAAAACTCGACATGCAGAGCACCCCGCCATTGTGTAAAACCTGGCAGTGAGTGGGTTAAATACTCATTTTGTCTTGGACAAGTTTGGAAACATTTTTTTAGCAGCAGCCTTTAGAATTCTATAAAAATCGGATACACCGTGCGGAAAAAAAATGTGGATTTCCATTGAATTAGCCTTATATCCTGTGATTAATTTAAAATACTATCCTCATTTTTTTTTCTTTGGTCTTATGTTGTCTTTGCCAAACTTAACAATCTAGAGGATATTACCTCTTATATGCCTTTCCTTTCAGATTCAGAACTGTTACTTAGTTTTTATAATCCAGAGAATCCTATAAGACACTGCCAAGACTCAATGCAAAAGCATTATACATCTATTTTTATTTATTTATTTTTTTTTTTTGAACTCTTCCTTTTTATTAATTTCCATGATCCTTTTTGTTGTGTTTATCGTCAAAATAATTCAGTGTTGCTTGCTGCATTTTTGTTGCTCATTTAAATCTCCACCAAACGTAATTTTTTGTTTGCTATTTTTGTCTTTCAGAGTGAAAAAAGAATACTCACTGTTTCTTCAGATCATTAAGATTTGATTTTAGAATCGGAAATGGATGACAAAGCATTGCTCATGTGATTAGTTAATTGTGTTCTGGCATTAACCAAAAGAACTAATGCTTCAGGTTGTTGTAGTATTTGCTGCTTTCGTCATGATGTAGTATTTCAAGCATAACTTCATGCACAGGATTTGTATAAATACACTATTCCTAATGATTTCTATTGAAAAGCTTGTAAAATAGTTGCTTTAAATCCTGAGCAGCCTTTGTAGAAGGTACTTATTCACTTACTATGAAGTTGCTATATTTAAAAGTTCATTTAAATGATTATTTTGTTAAATTTATTCCAATATTGCAGAAACCTGATTGGCATCACTAAGTAAAATGATGGATGGCACAAAATCTCTTAAATTTTTATTCAAAGCCTGCAAAAATGCTAGTTGTTACTTAGCAACGAAGATAAATATGGTAATGACATGCATCTTAAAATTGGCAATTTCCTTCAGTATACCTGTCATTCTCTGCTATTATTTTGTTTCCCATACAATATCCTCCCATCTCGAACTTATCAGTTTTGTGTTGGGGGCGTCCATTAATTACGTGAACTCAAAATGGGGGGGTGGTCAATGAAAATTTCTCGTCAACTTTCTCATTCAGAGAATATACATATTATAATAGATTACAACATTTTGTAATATTGTTCTCCGATTTGAAACATTGTTACTTGAAGCCCCGAGCAAGTGTCAGATTTCATTCGGTTGGAATCGCTGTGTATCAATCAGTCGTGATATCCGCAACGAATTATTCAACGGGAATTTGTATCAAAACTTTTACAATGCGTATGTTAAGTGGCATGCCGACAAGGGGATAAAACATGCCAGCAAACAGTTAATCGTTTCTGGAAGGAGGTAAAGCTGAAGTTAACCGATCAGAATGCTCTAAGTGATCATTTAAATCATATAAATCAAGAGATTGAAAAGCTACGGAATGATATGGTTCATAGGAAGGCACAAACAATGTTGTCTTTCATCACGCTGAAAGTAAGTAAAGATTCAATGGCATTATATCAGAGAAAAGTCAATTTTTTTAGGGATCCGAAGAAAAAAACAAATAAATTTAATTATTTAAAAAATTATAGGAGAAATCTCACATGAGGGGGGGATTTCACCACATCTCAGCAAGGGGGAGGAGAGGTCCAAATTTTTAAAAAAACACCACGTAATTAATGGACATCCCCTTATTATATCGATTGCTCACATCAGTCATTAACATTCTTATATCAGTTTTAATTCTCTTTTTGTAGTAAGTAATACATGTATTACACTAATGTATCAATGAATTTTATACTTTTATATTTCCCACTTCATTTGGACCAACATTATTTGAATTAATACTTAAATTTTATTTGTAATTTAACTTTTATAGTTTAATCTAGATTTAGCTAAAGTAAGATATCCTTTATTTCATTACATTATGTGTAATCTTTTCTAGAACTGTTCTCAACTTTATTGATTCAGACTTTCAATGGCATTTCTCTCAGGCAATTTTACACTTTTGCTTGGTACTCTTTTCTTTCATTGTCTCACTATTGTAAATTGCCTTTCGTCTGAATGTTTTTCAAAATAATCTACACTGTAATTACAGCCCCCACACACTTCTGCTGTTCTTGATCTGTTCTGCACACACTGATAAGAAATGTTATGGAATAGTTTTTAGCAGGACTGTTGAGTCTGTACATAAAACCTTCGACTCCAACTTTGTCTCGAACTCCTTAGTTTATGGTGACTCGGACTCCTTTATGTATATATCAATAAAGAAAATAAAATAAATGCATCGCATGCTTTTTCACAATCGTCATCATCTATAATACACTGACATACAGAATGTTATTGTAAAGTGTTCAAAAATATCTGACTTTATTGATACTTTTTTTTTTGCCATTAAGTTTTTTAGGGGTGCTGCTTTCATTAATATAAATATCATAAAATATGATATGCTTTGAAAATCGCAAAGAACTTAACATATTAAAATATAACCTGAAAAAAAATAGGTTAAACAAATTATTGTCTATAAAATAAAAAATTTAAGCATATTATTTATATTATAACTTAAATTTGTTAGGAGTCGGTATATTTTTACTGGAGACTTCAACTTCAGTAACCCAAGAATTGCTTCCGACTCCGACTGCACAGCCCTGGTTTTAACTATCCAAAGATTTTACAAATCCATGCCTTGTTACGACACCACTCTTTCCTTATTATTTGCCATGATTCCCTAGTATCTGTTTGTTTTGTCCTTCAATATGTTATTCATCTTTTGTCCTTCAATATCGTCCCTTTTGCAACCTAATTGAAGCCTATCTTTTTTATGTAAACTTAAGTTTCACTTCATCCCAATTTCCTCAAAATAAAACATTAGTTTTACTCTACTGGGCATGAGATTAGATCATTGACCAGAGTGACATTTTTTCTCAAAGAATTGTATCTCTTCTGAATTGTGCTTCCTAATATCCACTACATTGTCATTAATCATCGGACAATGGTATCTGGTATGGTGTAAGTATAATGTAGGTCTGCCTTGTGCTGCTATCACAGCCGCTTTCCTTCGAGGAAGACTTTCTACCAATTTGCAGTAGATTTTTACAGGAATTTGGTTCCAATCCTCCTCTCAAGATGTTGAACAGCTTTGTGTGGATGGTTTGGTCTGGCTTTCAATCCGTGCTTCAACTCACCCCAAAGATTTCAGTGGAGTTGTGGTCAGGACTTTAGGCCGGCCATTCAGTTAAGTTTATCCACTCCCATGTCCTCAAACCAGTCTGTTATAGTTTTTGCTTTATAGATGGGTGCATTGTTATACTGAAAATGAAATGGGTCAATTCCAAATTGTTGACACAGTATAGGTAGTGCTGAGTTGTCAAACATTGCTAAGGCTTTGGCATTCATGGATCCAGGCATAAACCAGTGGACCAAGACTAAACCACGGAAAACAGGTTCATACCATGATTCCATCTCCTCCAAACTTCACAGTGAGAATAATACAGTCCTGTAAGTAACACTCGCCATGCATTCGCCATACCCATACATGTCCATCAGATCGCCACAACTTGCATGATTCGTCACTCGATAGCATTTTCTTCCATTGTTCTCAAGTCCAATGGTGATATGCTTTGCACCACTATAAAGGACAGGGGGTCAATCCATACAAACGGTCCAGCACTAGTTGCCCGATTATTTTTAAAAAAAATCGATTTTTTTTTTTATTGTTGTTACCCTTATGCATGAGTAGTTCAAAGCAGTCATTATTTTTTTTATTTTATTTTTTTATTTGACTTCGTTTAAAAATAGTGTCTATTTTTGTTATATGGTTTCCGGCATTTGTGGCCTTTGCAGACAGTTGTGGTAAATTTGATAACTCAGCTAAGAAAAATGATAGAAAGCTGTGGAAAAAAAACATTATTTTCAGCACATTTTAAGCTACATTTTATTTCCTGTACATTTTTACCATATCTCTAAAGCAAATGACTGAAATTTAGAACCAAAACTGATATTTGCTTTTGAACAAAAATCAAAGTTACGGGTTTTTTTTTTTAACAGGAAAAAAGGAATGAAGTAGAAAAGCTGTAATTTTTTTTAGAGAAAAGATATACATCCAAAAGTTTAGCAAAAAATATTTCAGCTCTGTTACTGGCTTCCTAATTTAGTTACAGCTCTTGAAAAATGCTCATTTTTCATTTTTTTCAAAGTTTGAGCACCAATATCTCCGATAGGGGGACTTAATTAAAATTTGATATTTACAGTATAAAGAGTACTCTATGAGAGGTACCTGTGAAAAAAATTTTGAGTTTGATATTCCGTGGAGAACAAAATTACAGCAGGGGGAATTTGGTGAAAAACAGACAAATTAACGCTAGGCTATTACAACACTACTTGTACAATTCAATGTTTAATAAACCATCGTACATTTGTTAGTTAATAGTTACATGAAATGTGTTTTAAAAAGTCCATTAACTTGCCACCAATTAATTGTCTTAATGGATCACCTGTCAACAAAATTGTACTAAGTGATAATGTTGCATTTATATAGCTATGATGGACAGTGGTGGATCGCAGAAATAGACGATATCAGTTTAAAAAACAAGGATGTTTCTGTATACTATCACCCAGCAGGCCCAAATACCTCCTTCAAAAAGTCATCTGCTGACAGAATAAGGATCATCAGGTACTAAAGGCACCGCCTTGTCACTGCAACCATGCTCTTCTGTCCTCAGCCGTTCTCTTTAATTCATAATAGCTTCGGAATTCCAGAACCCTTTGTGTGTTATCCAAGAATTTTCTTCTTGGTCTTCCTCTTCCCTTTTTTCCTGCAATTTTCCTTCCAGAATAATTTTTAGAAAACTGTTATGTCTAATCATATGTCCCAAAAATTTTGTTTTTCTTTTCTCAATATCCTGTAATAATTTTATCTGTTCTTCCACCTCTTCCAAAACTTTTTGATTTGTCATCTTATCAGTCCAACTAGGTTTTATGACTCTCCTCCATATCCACATCTCAGCTGCCTGAAGGCGATTAATCTCTTGTGTCCCTAATGTCCAGGTTTCAGTGCCATACTCCATAAAAAAGTTTTTGCAAAAGCCTTTTTAGTTTCAATATCCAGATGGTTTGATGTCAGTATATTTCTTTTTTTTTGGAATGCTTGTTTCATGATAGCTATTCTTCTTTTTATTTCCTCAGAACTTCTGTTATCATCTGTATTTCCCAAATAGCAAAATTTTGATACTTGTTCAATATTATTTCCTCCTATCTTTATAATTGCTTTCAATTTTCTCCTTATTTTTATCAACTATCATTACTTTAGTCTTCTTTGTATTTATTTTTAAGCCCCAATTTTGTAAAGTTCTGTGTAGTAAATCAAGCATTTTATTCATTTCTTTTTCCGAATTTCCCAATACTGCAATATCATCTGCAAATCTTATGCAATGTATCAAAAAGAGTAAGGATGTCTATTGAAAATGTTCTTCGAAAAATCTCTGCTTTGGAACTGACAATAGTAACACGCCGCTCACATGTTATTTCTGAGAAGTTGTCTGAAGAAATATCTCAATTGCTTAATCAATGCTTATCTTAAAACAATTGATTGTTTATAAGTTAATGGACTGTTACAAATGTATGATGATTTATTAAACATTGAATTTTACAAGTAGTGTTGTAATAGCCTAGCGTTAATTTGTCTGTTTTTCACCAAATTCCCTCTGCTGTAATTTTGTTCTCCAAGGAATATCAAATTCAAAATTTTTTCACAGGTACCTCTCGTAGAGTATTCTTTAAACTGTAAATATTAAATTTTTATTAAGTCCCCTATCAAAGATATTGGGGCTCAAACTTTGAAAAAAATGAAAAACGAGCATTTTTCAAGAGCTTTAATTAAATTAGGAAGCCAGTATCACAGCTGAAATATTTTTTGCTTAACTTTTAGATGTATATCTTTTCTCTAAAAAAAATTGTAGCTTTTCTATTTCATTCCTTCCTGCTCAAAATAAGCCCTTAACTTTGATTTTTGTTCTAAAGTGAAAATCAGTTTTGGTTCTAAATTTCAGCCATTGTCTTTGAGATATAGTAAAAAGGTATAGGGCATAAAATATAGCTTAAAATGTGCTGAAAATAATGTTTTTACCACAGCTTTCTATTATTTTTCTTAGCTGTGTTATCAAATTTATCGCAACTGTCTGCAAAGGCCAAAAATGCCAGAAACCATAAAGCAAAAATGAACACTATTTTTAAATGAAGTCAAATAATAATAAAAAAAAATGCCTGTTTTGAAGTACTTAAGCATAGGGGTAACAACAGTAAAAAAATCAATTTTTTTTTCAAAAATGGTCGAGCAACCAATTTAAGTTTTTCTGGACCATTTGATATGAATTGACTCCAGGGCATCCTTCCATGCAGTGATCTTAGGCTGACAGGCTGCATCTTGACCATGGAATACAAGTACAACCAGCTCCCGGCAGATGGTATGATCACTTAAATCACTTCTTGACGCTGATGGAAAGTCTTTGGCTACCATTTGTAAAAGAAGCCTTACTGTTGGACCTCAACTTAAGTAAGACGCTTAGACAGTCCCGATCTGTCAATGTTTTTGGTTTACCAAGTCTGGGTTGGCATATTATAACTACCTTACATTTCCATTTTACCACTACATGTTCCACTGCTATTCTAACACTTGCCTGAAATTTCACGGATAGAATGACCAAACTTATAGACACCGATAATCATGCCCTGTTCAACATCATTAAGCTCGCATCATGCATTCATATTGATGGCTGTAGAAGATCTGAAAGCAATGATTGCTAAGATCAAGGAAGAAAGTGCCTGCAGCCGGATTAGAGTTGAATGTGAAAAAGACGAAAATTATATCAACAGGGACCCTACAAAATCTCAAGATTAGAAATGAAGAACTTGAGACGGTGAAAGATTTTATTTTCCTGGGATCACTGATAAGCCAAGATGGAAATTGTAGCCCTGAAATTAGAAGACGGCTACTCCTGGGGAGGAAAGCAATGATGAGCTTGAGCAAAATAATAAAGAGCACTGACAATCAAGATACGGATCATCAAAACTATGATCTTTCCTGTAACAATGTATGGGTGTGAAAGTTGGACAGTCAAGAAAAATGATCATCAAAAAATTGATTCCTTCGAACTCTGGTGTTCGCGAAGGCTTTTACGTGTTCCATGGACTGCTAGAAGAACAAATCAGTCAATTTTAGAAGAAATCAAACCAGAACTGTCATTGGAATCATCTATATTAAGACTGAGGCTCGCATACTTCGGCCACATAATGAAGAGAGAAGACTTCCTGGAAAAAAACTACCATGCTTGGGATGGTTGAGGGAAAAAGAAAAAGAGGAAGACCAAGAACAAGGTGGTTGGATGTTATCAAGAAGGATACAAATTTGAGTTTCCATGATTTAAAGAATGCCACAAATGATCGTGAAAATTGGAGGAAGTTTGTCCACCAGATCACCAAGAGTCAGACACGACTGAATGGATAATACAACAAAAGCTGCTATACACATCAGTGTTTAAGGATGACTTAATATTATAAATCCTTTTATACGGATATGATGTATATGATATCCGACTTACATTCGAGGGAGTGTCCGGTGATTAATGGCCATATAGTGTATATCATCACACACGCCCCTTATCTGTGAGATCTACATCCACATTCCAACAATCTGATCCATAGATTGCTCATCATCACCTGTCGGCTTTATTGGAAATACTCTAATACTAAGCATCTTCCATCTATTTTTAGGATCAATTTCTATTGGAATGAAATAGAAATTAATTTACAAGCATTCTTTGAAGAATGATTGTGAAGTACTTAAGTTCTTATAATGGCTGGACCCAATTAGTTTAGAGATCTCAGCTGAGTCAACTGGTAATAATTTATGGGGGGAGTGGCAGTGAATGATTTACGAATTCATATGGTTCAAGAATGCAATTTCTGTGAAGTATCATTACAGAAACATGTTTTTTCATTTGCAAATTAATTTGTCTTAGTTTATTCAGCTGACTGAAATATAGAGATGAAGAAATCTGGGGGATCTCATTTGATTTGTCCTATCAAAATTTATATATGATAAGCAGCATTGATGAAGCCTGCAGAAATAATAATAATACATATAAGGAGTACAAATGGAAAACAGCCAGTTTTTTTTTTTTGTTATTATTTTTCAAACTTTGAGCCTTTATTGTGGGAAAATGATTACATAATTATTCTTCAAAATATTGTCCATCGCTATTATCAAGTTTTTCCGGATTCCGCATCGAAAAAAAACTGCTCGTCTGAGTCGATCCCAAATTGACTCAATTTTTGGCTTCTTCGTAAGAATGGAAGTGCTGCTCAGCCAGGATATGCATCATCGATCGGAATAGATGGTAGTTGGAAGGGCGATGTCTGGAGAATATGGTGGGTGGGGTAGGATGTCCCATTTCAGTGTTTATAGGTTGTTTTCACAACAACATATGGCCGAGCATTGTCGTGCAGCAAAATCACTTTGTCGTGTCTCTGCTCAAAATCCATCAGTTTTTTTCTTCAATGCTCGGTTCAAACGCATTGAAGGTAGCGAGCTTCTGTGATGGTTTCACCTGGTTGCAGCAGCTGATAATACACCATGCCAAGCTGGTCTCACCAAATACACAGCATGATTTTTGAGCCATGAATGTTTGGTTTGCTGTCATTGTTGATGCATGGCCGCCGTATCTCCACGATTTTTTTCGCTTTGGATTATCATAATGGATCCACTTCTCATCCCCAGTGACAATGTGATGCAAAAAACCCTTCCGTTTTTGTCGTTGAAGCAGCTGTTCGTGTGTGAAAAAATGCCGTTTAATGTTACTTGGCTTCAACTCCTATGTCACCCAATTTCCTTGCTTTTGCATCATTCCCAAGTTATGTGCAATGGTGTGCAAATGATGTGAAATGGCTTGTCGAGTCACGCCCAATGAATCTGCAAGTGCTTGTTGCGTTTGGCATGACTCTTTGTTCAGTAATGTCCCCAATTCTGCTTCTTTAAACTTTTTCACCGATCCGGGACCATGTCTTCCATGCCGAAATCATCCATTTTGTAATGTTGAAACCATCCGTGACACGCTCTTTCACTAATAGCAGCCTCACCAAAAGATTCTACAATCATTTGATGCGCCTTATCCGCAGATTTTTTTTAATTGAAGACAAAAAAGCAAAATTTCCCGCAAATGATGCTTATTTGGCTCCAACTTTGACATATCCTCACACAAACAAATAAATGATGCCGATAAAAATTCACAAATCTAATGATGATGAGTTGTTGACAGATGCCTAACCTTACCATGTGATGTTTCTGATCCGCCATTTCTGACCAGCATTTACTGCTATCGCCATCTGTTGCGAAAAGGTGGCTTTCTATTAGTACTCCTGAGATTTATATATACAGGGTGTTTCAAAAATACACGGCATAATTTCAGGTATGTATTTCCCACATGTAGACAATCAAAATAGTTCATTACAACATATGTCCGGAAATGCTTCATTTCCGAGTTATGGCCTTCACAACATTGAAAATCACCGGAACGTTTTTCGTTCCGCCGGTCGTTGCCATTACAGAAGATGTTCAAAATGACCACCTCCTGCTTGAAT
>JAFIDM010018141.1:11953-48715 GCA_023159025.1 Thereuonema tuberculata
GGGGGGGGGTGGGGCCGAGAATGGGCCCTAAATATAAGGTCCCGGTGTCGGTCGGGGGTGGGACACTTCAGCCTTTGTGTTGGCTTTCTCCTACCCAAGTGTGGTGTCCCTGCCCCAAATAGAGCAAATTTTTCCTTATTTGCAATTGACTTGATGGGCCCGAAAAGGGGCCCTAAATATAAGGTCCCGGTGTCGGTCGGAGGTGGGACACTTCAGCCTTTGTGTTGCCTTCCTCCCACCCAAGTGTGGTGTCCCTGCCCCCCACAGGAGAACGAATTTTTCCCTTTTTTGCAATTGACTTGGGGGGGCCCGAGAAGGGGCCCTAAATATAAGGTCCCGGTATCGATCGGGGGTGGGACATGTAGGCCCTTGTGATGCCTTCCTCCCACCCAAGTGGGGTGTCCCTGTCCCCCACAGGAGAACGAATTTTTCTTTTTTTGCAATTGACTTGGGGGGGGGGGGGGCGAAGGGGGCGCCAGAGTAGGGGGGGGGGGGGACACTTCAGCCTTTGTGTTGGCTTCCTCCCACCCAAGCGTGGTGTCCCTGCCTCTCATAGGAGAGCGATTTTTTCGCTTTACACAATATTTGTGTAGTTCTCATTTTCACCACCAGGTGGATATTGGGTTTTTCAGGGGTTTTACCCCTTTTCAACCCCTTGGGGGGGGGGGGGGTCCGGGTTCTAAGGTAGCCTATCTTTTCCGCAGGGTTCTAAAGAGTAATTCTGCAAAGTTTGGTCCAGATAGGTCAAAGGGCCTAGGAGTCTATAAAGGACAAACAAAGAAAGATACATTCATTTTTATATATATAGATATAGTAAAAAATCTCAGGAATCCTTCAGGCAGTTTTGTTTTGTTTTAAATGTTGAATGGCTGGTAGTTTAAAGGATATGTTGTTGACTGACTTCATTAATATAGATGTGTCTTTTGCAGTAGTTTCTTCAGGATTTTTGTCTGAATGATGTTTGTTGGACTAGAAGTAAATGTATTTATTTCATCTGTCATTTTACTTATTTATACTAAATGTGCAATTATCTCCAATTCAAAAGCTTCTCTCTCTGTATTTGCAAATTGAGCCTTTTCGAGAGAATTTCAGATGCCATTTTTTTTTTTTTTTTTTAAGTTAACAAAGCTCTCTTCTCAATAATTTAATTACTTCTACTACTGCTACAACACTGTCATCTAAAAAGAGATATAAGCAGTGGCAGTTGTGTCCCTATAATGAAAAAGTAAAAGAAAAATGCATCAGACTAAGACTGAGTTCACTGATCTGTTTTTTGAAATTGTGATACCGGGAATCCAAGATGGCCATTTCTGGTTTTTCCTGACCTTCGTCAGTTGGATCCGCCCAGTATCTTACATCTCAGTGAACTCGGAAAACATATAAAGAAAACAAAATGTTTTGGTGTTTACTTTTGTTTTCTTTATATGTTTTCCGAGTTCACTGACATGTAAGATACTGGGCGGATCCAGCTGACGAAGGTCAGGAAACCAGAAATGGTCCATCTTGGATTCCCGGTATCACAATTTAAAAAAACAGGTCACTGAACTCTTAGTCTTAGTCTGGTGCGTTTTTCTTTTATTTCTTAAAAGATTTAATGCTGTCAAAATATTTGAATGGTAGGATTGCCTTTAAGATTTTTACACTATAAAAAAGACAGGATAGAACCAAACAAATAATTCTGTTGTTGACGAGTTATATTAGTAATTAGGCTTTTTTCTTTTTATTTTGATTTGTAAAGATGTATTTTAACAGGTTGCTTTTAATTTTATTTTATTTAGCCATATTATCAATCACTTGGTAAGAGCTAAACATAAAGAAGTAACGCTTCATAAAGATGGCCCTCTTGGTGAAACAATTTTGGAATGCTATAGTTGTGGCTGCCGAAATGTTTTTGTTCTTGGTTTTATCCCTGCCAAGGCAGATTCTGTTGTTGTTCTTCTTTGCCGACAACCTTGTGCTGCCCAAAGTAGTTTAAAGGATATGAACTGGTAAGGCAATATAAATTAAAGGTACTAAGAATGTTTTACTGTGTTATGTTTTCTTTAACTCTTTTTATTTAGATCATTTTTTTTCACAAAGCAGTTAGTTGAAATGCTAACTTAGCTTTATATTTTGAATTTAAATTTCTAAAATTTTAGTTTTCCATTTCTATTTTTTTAATTTTACCTTGTGTAATGACTTGGAAAATAAGAATGCTTTGATAATTGTGAAGTAATTAAGATAAATATAATAGTATAATAAATGGCACTTAGAATTTTAAGTAGAATTCAAAGAATAAAAGCTTGAGAAACATTGTCTTGGTGCATTTTATTAAATTCATATAATATAATTTAGGAATTTTTTTTTATCTTTAGAAAAGTGTAAATTAGTTAGCATTAAAATTGAAATATTTATTGAAAATTAAATAGGTATGAATGTAACATATACGAAATCTCACTCTTAAATCTGTTACAGTTCATTGGTCTCAAGAAGGTTTGTAATGTTATTGTATTTCTAGGGATCAAGAACAATGGAAGCCTCTCATAAATGATCGATCCTTTTTGGTTTGGTTGGTTAAGATGCCATCTGAACAAGAACAACTGAGAGCTCGTCAGATCTCTGCACAGCAAATAAATAAATTAGAAGAGTTATGGAAGGTATATTCACATTATTTTACTTTTTAAATTTATGTAATTCGAAGTTATTGCATAAAAGGCTATCTTAAAGGACTGAAAGGTTTAATTTATTTAATTTAATTTTTTTTAATTCTAAATTCAGGACAATGTTGAAGCCACTTTCCAAGATTTAGAGAAACCTGGTGTAGATGAAGAACCACAACAAGTTCTTTTGAGGTAAGCTTTTTTTTTTCATTTGGAAATTTTTAAAAAAAATGATATCTGTTTTTGTAAACAAGATTTCAATTTGTATTGCTTTTCAGGTATGAAGATGGTTACCAATATCAAAATATTTTTGGTCCTCTTGTGAAACTTGAAGCAGATTATGATAAAAAACTAAAAGAGTCACAAACTCAAGATAACATTGAAGTCAGGTGGGATATAGGTTTGAATAAGAAAACAACAGCTTATTTCACTTTGGCAAAGACTGATGGAGGTAAAAGAAATATCTATTTATGGGTCAATCCATATCAAGTGGTCCAAAAAAAAAAAATTATTGGTTGCCTGACCACTTTCAAAAAAAAAATATTTTTTGTGTGCTATTATCCCTATGTTTCGACAGTTCAAAACCAACAATATTAAATTTTTATACAAAGTGGTTTCAGCATGGCGGCCATTTTTGTACTGCGGCGCATGTCATTTTTATCCCTTTTAAGCGTTTGTAGTAACTTTGATATCTCAGGTGTGGTACACCCTAGAAACATGAAATAAAAACTGTGAGCTTAAGCACATTACAGGCTACAATTTTGATCTTGTACATTTTTCTTTTAAAAAGATTTCTTCTTAATAAATTTTGAGCTCAAAATTTCTCATTGCCATTGCAAAAAATCTCATTTTCAAGAATTTTTTTTGGAGGCAAGGCAGCTTGTTTAAGGGTTCAAATTTTTTTGGGAAAGTACATGTAAACCAGTAATATTTGTAAAAAAAATTTGGAGGATTGAGACTCGAATGCCTTTTTTTTTCAGGAGGATCGTTAATAAGCATTTTTTGTAAATTTACCCAACTTCAGGCATGAATATCTCTGGTGGGCAGTTCTTTAAAATTCTGAAATTTCTACACATTAAGATACTATATAACAGCTTACTTGAATTAAAATTCTGACTTTGAGATTCAACTGGTATAGAAAATATGGCATTGTGAAAACACATGAAAATGCACGAATATGCTATTTGTGAAGCAACACTTATTTTTATTTTTTTGTGATTTTTGCATGACAGAATACTACAGATCCTCATAATATAATGTTAAAATGTATTATTACACACAAAATTATTTAAACATGGTCCAGTCTCAATTGAGTTAAAGGACATAAGAAATTTGCTGACAAGTATGATATTATTACACTGAAAATCGTGTGACAAGGCAAAAGTTCCATTCTCCATCAAGGTGAAATCTTTCTTCTCTCTTAGAAATTGAATTTGCACTTTAGAAATGAAGTGATGTTTTTTCAGAGTCAGTTGCTTTTCAAGAAGAGACTGAAAAAATTCGTCTTTTAGACATCATTTCAGCTTTGTCAGTCGTAGTCCACTACTTGAAAGCTATATTATCTGGCATAGCATCACATTCTTCAAACAGTGGAAATATTTCCATGAGGCCTTCCTGTCCTGAACATTGATCAGATTATCTCATCATACAGTTGTAACTTTGCATGTTACAAACAAGCATACCTTGCAGCGACAAATATATGATTGTACTTCACAAGATACTTGATTTCATGATACTTAAAAATGCATCTGACTTCAGAAGAAGCTCTAGAAATAAGCAACTCGTGATACTTATCATCAAACTGGTTTTTGTCCTTTAATTCACTTGTGACTGGACCATGTTTAAATAAGAAAACTACATTAAAACAAGTATTGAAATGTAAAGCAATCTTCATGCATGAGAACACCTAGCAGACTTAGCAAAAAGCTGACAAATCAGAGCTTATTAAGAGATGCACAACTCTCCTAACTTCCAAAAGAGAAAAAATTTCCAGACAAACCTAAGATTATATTTTCTGTAGTAATACATTTTAATATTATATTATGAGAGTCTATGATATTCTGTCATGCAAAAATCACAAAAAAATAAAAATTAATGTCGCTTCACAAATAGCAGATTCGTGCATTTTTCATGGGATTTCACAATGCCATATTTTCTATACCAGTTGAATCTCAGAATTTTAATTCAAGTTAGCTCTTATGTAGTACCTTAATATGTGGAAATTTCAGAATTTTAAACAACTGCCCACCAGAGATATTCATGCCTGAAGTTTAATAAATTTACAAAAAATGCTTATTAACGATCCTCCTGAAAAAAAAAGCTCTCAGAGTCTCAAATCTCCAAATTTTTTTACAAATACTACTGGTTTACATGTACTTCCCCCCAAAAAATTGAAGCCTTAAACAAGCTGCCTTGCCTCCAAAAAAAATTCTTGAAAATGAGATTTTTTGCAATGGCAATGAGAAATTTTGAGCTCCAAATTTATTAAGAAGAAATCATTTTCAGAGAAAAGTGTACACGATCAAAATTGTAGCCTGTAATGTACTTAAGGTCACAGTGTTTATTTAATGGTTCTAGGGTGTACCAATCCTGAGATATTAAAGTTACTACAAACGCTTAAAAAGAATAAAAATAACGTGCTGCAGTACAAAAATGGCCGCCATGTTGAAAACACTTTGTATAAAAATTTAATATTGTTGGTTTTGAACTGTCCAAACATAGGGGTAAGAGCACACAAAAAATAATTGTTTTTCAAAATTGTCAAGCAACCAGTGCTGGACTACTTCATATGGACTGACCCTTATATATACACCACACACGTACATACAATTAAATTTCATTTATGTATTTTTTTCACCTGTAGATATGCGCTTGATGCATGGTGATGAGTTACGACTACGCTATCTTGGAGAGCTACATAAAACATGGTCTGGTGTTGGACATGTAATAAAAATTCCTGACAGTATCCTTTCCTATAATCATTCAGTAAACATGATTAAATTTGATTAGTTCTTCATGTCAGTTTATTAATATACTGTTTTTGAGTCAACATTATACATATTCTGTGCTTGGATGCTTTTTTTTTTTTCTTCTAAAGAAAATACAAGAAGCTTAATGCATTTCTTATATTGAAATTTATGAAAATAGTTATATCTTATTATTTCAATACAAAACTTGTTAACCTCTGGGATTTTTAGAAAACTTTAGTATTTTTTTAAACTTAAGCAACATGATTGATTGGTGGTTTTTGGGGAGATTTAAAAACACTAATACTGAGACCGCCTGCAAAATTAATTGAATTAAAAAAATTAACATTAAAAATAATAACCAACTTCGGGGACCTGTATTAACTGTTCTCTTCGTATTGTTTGAAATTCCCTGAAAAACTGTATTGAATATTTTAATAAACAAATTGTACATTTAGATAAATCAACTTCCAGATCTCATAACTGTTCAATATGAGCACCTTTCGTCACACGACAAATGTCAACACAGTACTCGAATTCCTCCCAATTGCGAAGTAGTATGGGTCTGTTGAATGATGCTTCATTAGATATATAACTTCTATTGTCGATGCAATGTAGCAGCCATTGTTGTAGACAACAACGGCTGCCACAGGAGAGGAGAAAGCATACTATATTTTGAGTGGCTGGCCTTTTGTCTACGAGGACAATGTGCAGCGCATTAGGTAGGGAAGCTTATCAGCTCAGCCCTCAAGAATCAACATGCAGAGAAAGGTTAGAACTCGGCATTCCTCAGAAGACTGTGCGCGCGTTTTGCGAAGGCGCTTACAGATGCGACCATATATCCTGCAGATGCTGCAAAAGTTGACACCATACGACCACCGCTGTCGCAAAGCATTTTATTGGGAGTTGCAACTGTGCTAATAAGATGATAACTGCTATGACCATAATATTCAGGAACGAGACCATCATGTAAGTGGCAGGGCAAACTGGCACAATGTCAGAATTTGGGGCTCCGTACCGACACATTTATGTGGAGTGTGTGCGGGATTCACCCGAAGGTCAGTGTTTTCTGTGCTATTTTGTAGACCAAAAGGGTACATCCATTTTTCTTCTCAGAAAACACTTGTGATGGGAGTAACCTATCTTGACAGGTTAAATGAATTGCTGTTGCCACAGTTGGAGACCAACAGTGATGTATTCATTTTCCAGCAAGATGGGATGACTACCCCATTTTCACACCAGGTCAGGAGTAATCCTGCTACCACAGGTGACAGTAGATGATACCACCTGCGACTGTCTGGCCGAGGATCAGGCGGCCAGTACCAAACCTGACAAACTAAGGTAGAACCAACAGTTCTCCTTAGGGGGTTGGATGAATCCTTTGTACAGGAAATGCCACATAAATTCACCAAAAAGCTACTGCCTTGTTGATGTGGCAGGGACTGCTAAAGGCTAAGGGAGATCGCCCTGACAGAAAACCCTTCCTTGTGTTAGGCCCAGCAAGCCAGCAGGAGAGAGAAATGTTGTGTGCTTCAAAAACAAAAAGAGCCTCAGATGTAATGAAACTCAATGCCTGAATATGACAACTTCCTTACATACTTCTGCTGCGAATGACGACTTACAGCCTGATGAAAATCAGTGAAGATGTGTAACATGAAAAACCAACGTGAGAAAGAATAAGACAAGAATTGGGACACTAAGCATCATGACATTGAAAGGAAAGTGTGAAGAACTAGTGGATGTCATGGAAAGGAGAAACTTCGTTATCCTAGGATTGAGTGAGACAAAGTGGAAAGGGAAAGGTGTAAAATCACTAAGGAAGGGTTATAAAATCTATTGGCATGGACAAGATCAGGAATCCCGTAATACTGTTGCATTTGTCGTCAATTAAGAACATTGATAAAGTGTCGGACGTAGAGTACATCAGTGACAGAATAATTAAACTGAGATGGAAAATTAAGACAGGGGTTCTAACCATAATCCAAGTATATGCTCCCAATCTGGCTGCACCCAACAAGAGAAAGACACCTTTTTGGAGGAAATGGAAGAACATATTGAAGAGAATAATGTGATCGTGATGGGAGATTTGAATGCGCAAGTGGGTATTGATAGGACAGGGTACGAGAAGGTGATTGGATCCAATGGCTGGAAACAGGAACAGAGAAGGTGAATATCTGCTGGACTTCTGCCTAAGAAATAATCTCATAATTAAGAACACTTTTTTCCAGAAACGATCTAGCCATAAAATAACAAGATACAGCTGGGATGGCCAGCAGAAATCTTTGATTGATTATATTATCTCAGATGACGAGGCTGGATCTTTTATCATCGATGTGAAAGCCTTACCAGGAGAAAGCTTGGATAGTGACCACAGGATACTGATGGCCACCCTTAGGAATATTTCAATAAAAAATACGAGGACAAGGCGGAAACAATAAGGGTGAATAGAATAAGGGTGTGGAAATTGGAAGAGCCAGAGATAAAGGAAGAATACCAGAGAAGGATTCGAGAACAGGTACCAACAGATGAAATAGGAACAGGGTAAGAGGAATGGACCCGGTTTAAGAAAACACTTGTGAGCTCTGCTGTTGACATATTACAGGAAAAACAGTCTACCAAAAGAAAAGGAAACTTCTTGGTGGAATGATTCTGTTCGACAAGCCATTAAAGATCGGAATACGGCAAGAACAGAAAGAGACAAAGAGAACCTAAAGGGTGCAGATAAAGATGAAGAGAAACTGAAAGTACTACAGCAGAATTATAGTGACTTAAAACTCAGAGCAAAGAGAGTGATCAAATCTGAGAAAGAAAAGAGCTGGCTTAAATTTACTGAATAGTTAGAAGACGACTGTAAAGGAAATAAGAAACTTCTATATAGAATTGTGAGAAATAAATGAACTGTGCATGCACCTATAAAAACTTTAGAAAGAGAGAATGGAACTATAACATGGAGCTAGGAAGAAATTAGAGAAGAGATGAGAAGATACTTTTCTTCTTTGTATAATGGAACAGATCCAGCAGCGACCACACAGTAAGAAGAAGATACAGGAATTAAGGATGGGAGAGGAGCAAAGGCAAATCACCTGGCCTTGATTAAGTGAGCTCAGACATGATCAAAGCTGCAGGAATTCATGGACTACATTGGCTATTCAGAGTGATGAACGCTGTGTGGAAAGAGGGAAAAATGCCAACTGACTGGATGAAGGGTAGCATAGTCCCTATCTCCAAGTAAGGGGATATGTGGCAATTATAGAGAATCACACTTCTGTCTCATGGACTTAAGTTGATGGAGAAAGTGAGAGAGAAAAGGTTATGAAACATCATTGAACCACAGCTTAAGGATGAACAATATGGATTTAGAAGTTATAGATCAACAATGGATCTCATATTTGCTGTTTGCATGATAATGGAGAAACATTGGGAAAAAGGAAGAGATGTCACTCATCTTCCTTGACCTCGAAAAGGCCTATGACAGCATACTGAGAAGTAAACTTGGGACTGTTAAGGTGGAGAAATGTACCAGGGCCCCTTACATGTAAAGTAAAAATGCTGTACAAATACTGCCAGAGCTGTGTCCAGATTGGAAGTGGTTATTCCAACTAGTTTGTGACAAGTAAAGGAGTGCAACAGGGCAGTGCTTTGTCACCTCTGCTGTTTATCACTGTATGGATGAGATTATGAAAAGGGTGAAATAGCACAGTAGCAACAGGGCTTTCAGGGCATTTGCATTTGCAGATGATATGGTGATTTGGGGAAGTACTCATGAAGAGGTTCAAGAAAAGCTAAATGTTTGGAATTGTCATTTTAAAGAGTTTGGCCTTAAAATCAGCAAAAGAAAGCAGTTGTTAAGTCAGTGGGCAGGCAGAGATCAAAAACAGTTATCACTCTGGATGAACAGAGACTGGAACAAGTAGACCACTTTCAATATCTAGGTAGTGTTGTGACAGAAGATTGCCGATCTTGTGCTGAAAAAGGAGCTGTGTTTTATCAACAAGCTAGAATCCTCCTCTGGGACAGTCCGATCCCTTTAAGCCAAAAGAACACTTTATCAGGCTTACTTCTTGCCAATAACAACCTAAGGCCTTGAAACTTGCACCATCACAGGCAGAGATACAGGGAGACTACAAGCTGCAGAGATGAAATTCTTCCGAACTATGATACAAAAAACCAAGAGAGATAAGTTTCGCAATGAGAAGATTCGTCAAGAGATCCAGACAAGAGAATCTTTGGGTGAAACCATAACCAGTTTCAGAATAAAATGGTATTGTCATATAATGAGAATGGATCCTTCCAGAGTAGCCAAAGAATGGCTGCAGAAAACTGTGGAAGGCAAAAGACCTAGAGGCCAACCTAGGAGAAGATGGTCCGATCAACTTAAACAAGATCTGGAAGATAGAGGAATGGTTTGGAGCCAAGTTCAAGAGGAGGAGTGGTATCTTGAGTCGACGTAGATGGAGAGCGCTCTTGCACCGCACCCGGGAAACTGGAGACGGTTGAATGATGATGATGAGTATGCTAGCATCTGAACGAACGATTGCTGCAATGGTGGATCAGCCCTTACAGGTTCTTGTGATCAACAGCTGATGAAGTGGCCACCCTGTTTCCCCGGATGTCACTCCTTGCAAGTACTTCTTATGAGGGTACGTTAAAGATATGGTGTTTGTACCTCCCTTACCAACAAATCTGGGCAACTTGAAGATGTGCTTCTGCGCTGCAATTGCCACAATTAACAGACCCAAGCTACTTTGCATTTGGGAGGAATTTGAGTATCATGTTGACATTTGTCGTGTGACTAAAACAGCTCATATTAAAGTTGAGATTTGGGGAAAAAAAAAAAAAAAACTTCCAAAGTTGATAATTCCAAATGTGCAATTTGTTTATTACAATATTCAATACAATCTTTCCTGTGAATTTTCTGAAATCATTCAAATCATTTTGACTTGCCCTGTATATCTTATAATAAATTTTTTAGAAGCATAGACAGTACAGATGACCCTTTGTAGGTTCCATTTGCACAGCTTGAATTTCATTTCAAATTGTGCAAATTTTATATTTCTAAAAAGCAATAATAAAAACATATCATCCTATTAATAGGCAAAAGTTGTACGATCTTTGTAAATTTATAGTTTTGTAAATTTGTAATTTGAAATAACCAATCACAGTGCAGCGTTGGAACACATCAGGCATGATGTCACGCCCATTTTAAAGATGGCGTCTACTATGTTCTCCATTTCACCACGAAGAATCGCGATTATATAATTACTATCAGTGTATTGAGATTTTCTTTCCCACATAAATGAAGTTTGCACTGAAATGCATGAAGTTCATGAGTCAAAATTTATCAGGGAGGGGTATCCTCTTTTTTTTGACTATTTCTTCCATATGTTGTTTGTCCTTGGAGAAATGCTATTTTCCATCCTTCTTTTTGAGTTTTTTTCTTTTCTTTTTTTCTACATTCCTTGGACCTGTAATTATCTATATATTTTTTAATATTAACATTTGGTAGGCAAGTATTGTATGGTTTTTAGTAACACGAGATGAAATAGAATTCCATAGCCTCTCTTCCAATTTTGTTTTTTTTCTTGTCCTAATATTACAGCTTGCGTTAAATCAACTTCATGTCCTGTTTCATAAATGTGCTTAGAAATAATGATGCTTATATTGTACCTGTTTTTATGGCACTTTTGTGGCATGATAATCTTTCTTTTAAAGATTTTTCCTCTATTGCCTGTATAGTAACTATCTTTATTAGTGCATTTTATCTTAATAATACATCCTATTTTATCATATAAATACAACAAATTTAATAGTTTTAAATTCTTCTTTAGTAAAATTGTCCTTCAAAGAAAAAAAAGAATAATTTAAACTATAATGATCTCCAAAATTTTGAAAAAATACGAACCCCTTCTTTTACAATTTAAAATTAAAAAATTATTTAATTTAAATAAACAAATAAGTAGTGTAAAGGCAGCTAATATTTTCAATTATATCAGCATAAAGAATAATATAATTATTAAACATAGTTAACTTTTTATTTTTTTGTTTTTTATTTTTTTATACAGGATAACTTTTTATTTTTAACATTACACAAAGTTATCCTGTATAAAAAAATAGGAAAGCCCAAAATTTGATTAAAAAGCTACAATGACAATATTTAAATATTAGACTAAATGTAGGCAACAAAAAATTAAAATATTTAAGGAATTTATCTGACTCACTTCAAGAAAATGTAGAAACCCAGGATTACATATACATATTACAGATTGGAGCAAGAAAAGCTTTAAATACTTTTGAAAAAATTAAAAATACACAGATATAGAAGTTGGTAGAAATGTCCACAAAAAAATGGAAATTTAGCATCAACAAAGACAAACATATTATTAATGAATCAGATTATGTAGTAGATATATCTGAATGGCAGTTACTAGAAAAAGGAGAGGCTTTTAATATGATTCCCAAACAAATAAAACCAGAAAACATAATAAGAATCGTGGAACAAGCACTAAATAGAAGTTTAATAAACAACGAAAAGAAAGATCAAATAAGTCAATAAAAAGAGTGCATTAGCTCACAGTAATTATATTAAGAAAATTAAAAGTAATATATCTCCATTGGAAATTGCTGCTTGTAAGAAATTAAAAAAATAACGATGCTATCATTATAGTAGAAGTGGACAAGGGCAACAATAGTTATTCTCAACAAAAATACCTACAAAGAAATGGTTAAATATTAACATATTAATATCGATAGCAATCAAAATTATATAAAGACAAACAGTGCCGAGCAGCAAATTCAAAGAAAGCTAAGAAAAGAATTACGAGAAATGGGAAAAAAAGCACAAAATTGATAGATCTGAAATAGACAAACTATATATAAAGGACACCCTCTATCTTCCGCAAATTAGAATACGGTAGAGCCCTGATTATCCGCAGAATTGGGTGGCAAGGGTATCGCGGTGAACCCGAAAAAAAGACTAAAAATGAGGTGTAAACACAAAAAAAAAAATATTTCAGCATAAAAACTACGTTTTATTATACAAAAAAACATAATAAACAAAACTTTTAAAATATGTACAGAGCAGCAGAAACCTTCTGCAGAGCAAGAGCCTGCCACTCATCCACAAATTCCGAGAAGGCCTATAGGATTACGATGCACAATAAATCTGTCAGTAATTTTCGACCTTCGCACTGTAGGGCCTTTTGTACTTGTTGTTAGCTTGGATTAAAATTGTTTATTTTTGTGGTTCGTAATTAAATAAATTTTTTGCGGCACTCGCGGATAATCGGGGCTCTACTATAGTTCCAAAGAGATGTTAAGATGGGGATAATGAGGGGGTTTTATAAGATAAGACCGATTATTAATTGTGCAGATACTATTATCTAGAAGGTTTCAAAATACTGAGCTGAACGTTTAAAGCATTCCAACAAAACTCAATAGGTTTTATAAAAACAGTCATGAATTTTATCAGAATCTAAGACAACTAAAAATAAAAGGAAAAGAAAATCTTTTTTTTAATGTTTATTATGCCATTGAGCTTTTTACATCTGTAACAAAGCCATTACTTTTCACAGCTTTGGAAGAGATTACAGATCTAACGACTAATAAGCAGCAGGACCAATTTGTGCAAAATTTAATTGAATATATTTTAAACAATCAATATTTTCTTGCGTATAACATTATAGTAAAACAGAATATAGGCATCTTCTTGGGTCTATCCTCATCAGCACTATTGGCTGAAATAGTTACTCAATTTATAGAAAATAAAGTTTTCACTCGGTATCAAAATAATTATATTTTTTTCCAGAGGTACATGGATGATATTTTTATTATAATAAATAAAAAAGAAGAAAAAGATAAAATGAAAATATTACAACAATTTAACTCGGTACACGAAAACATTCAGTTTACTTCGGAAGAGCAAAGTGAAGATTGAAAATTACCTTTCTTGGACGTGCTGATCGAAAGTAAAGGACGAGATTTAATTCTGACTCCATATAAAAAACCCAATGCAATAGATAAGGTACTATCATTCAATTCAAGTCAAAAGAAATATCATAAATATGAAAGTTCAAAAAGAATTCAATATTTGTAATTTACAAAATCACTTTACGGAACAAATAAAAATAAAGAATAGTTTCCATAAAAATAGTTATCCTATAATATTTATAAATAGAACTATTGCTCAAGCCTTAGATAATATTTGTAATCCAAAAGTTGAACTTCATCAATATATGCCACTTACCCCTATCCTCCCATTTTACATAGGAAAATAAGGAAAATTATGGAAGGCACAGACATCATAACAGGTTATGCTTGGAATAACAAAATAAATTTCCAAAACGTTACAATAAATTAAATACAACACCTTTACAATAAAAAGGATATATTTATATGATAAAATGCATTAATAAAGACTGTTACTATATCGGCAATAGCGGAAAAACTTTAAAAGAAAGATTATCGGGCCACAAATGTGCCATAAAAACAGGCATAAATGAAGCATCGTTTATTTCCAAGCACATTTTCGATACAGGACATAAAGTTGATTTAACGCAAGCTGAAAAAAACAAAATTGGAAGAGAGGCTATGGAATCCTATTGGGCCTTATGCCTCTATTAAATGCCTTTCGAGCCGAGCTCAATGCTGGCCGAGGTAATTTTGCTGTAATGGTTACAGCGTTTTTTCTTTAGTTGTTTGCTTTCAACCGGGTCCCACTTTCCTGACGGGGAGGCGGGATCATAGGTACCGACGCATTCCGAGTTCCATTATCAAAGCTAAATCTGGCTGATGAGTCCTAATGAGAACGAAACAGCTGTCCCAGATTGCTTTTGATAATGACTCAAATGCGTTAAAAGCAACAATTCTTACGAATTTGTGCTTTTTCAGATTTTTCTTACCCTGTTCATATTACATTTATGCACGTTAAACCTTCTTTATTATTAAGAAAATTATTAAAAGAAGCAGACTTTTCTTTTAGTAAATAACCAAAGCTAATGAAATCTAGTAGCACTTGAGACTTCTCAATCCTTACAATGGTAGCAATCAAAGTGTTAATTCAAGGTGTTGTCTATAGGCACATTTATTTTATAGGTACATTTATTTTCACAACTATTCACAGAATTAAAAAGTTTCTATGTACTTTCCTTAGTCTGATTTACAAAAAAAAAAATCAAATATTTTTTTCTGATTTCGTAATTCATTGAGTTTTATCATTACATGCTCTTTTCTTAGTTTATAAGTTCCTTTATTTTCATATTAAAACTTTCACTCTTATTAAAAAATGATATTTCTAGACTTCAAAAATCCATATTTCAGTAAAAGAATGCTGAATTAAAGTGATACCTTTTGGATCATAAATTTTCAATCTTTGCGCAGTCCACACCATACTGTATATCAATAAGTTTTGCAGCAATAGCATTGTTTTATCTCAACAAATAATGTTGAGATAATGTAAATAATAATTTACCTTATTTGGTCCAAAAAATATTGTGGAATTTAATAGATATAAAGAAAAGGTTTAATATTTTCAGAACGTGATCTGGTGAATTAGTGTTTGTAACTGAATACATTATTTTAAAAAAATTAGTAATAGTATCTGGTATTTTTGCTTTATCTGTTTGCAGTCCTTAGTAAAATCTCTTACAATATATTTGCAGCCTGCAGTTAGGCAGAAAAATCTCATTCTTGCTCCTGAAATTAGACACCACTGCAATCTTGATCAGTGAACTGGTTTGTTGGCAACCAAACAAGGAGTGTGGAGAATGCAGTTGTGATTATTAACTGTAGCTGAACTTAAATTAACATTTAATTGATAACACTTGTTCTGCATGTATTGATGGCTAATTTACCCACACTTATCTAATTTCAAGCTGCTAATTTATTTTAAATTTTACTACAATGGCTTTTCATTTTATTTTGATTTTCTCTGAAGCCTATCTCCAGAGACCACTAGTTGTCAATGTGAAGGTTTGCTATTCATTAAGATTTCATTTTGGAGGATTTTCAAAATGTTTATGTGAAAAATTGGCTAGTCATTCAGTCATGCAGATTTTGTTTTTTTACTTATTGTTGTGATCTTTTAAGATTTATAGTTTGAATTCTGGAAATCTTAATAAATAAATCTGTATTTTCACTCTTCTAAAATATTTTTGGCTTGAAAGAACTATTGATATTTTTTTCCCTTTTATTTCTCTTCACCCACAGACCTGCTTTATTTAAATTAAAAAAATAAATGTAATCCTTAATTCAATGATCAGACTATGGTGAGGAAGTTGGAATAGAACTGAAAAGTAATTCAGGAGCTCCTACTGATTGCACACACAATTTTGTTGTTGATTTTGTTTGGAAATCTACTTCTTTTGATAGGTAAGTTCATTGGAGTAAATTCAGACATTTTTCATTTAAAACAAAATATATAGGAATTAATGGAAGTTTATAAGCCATTTATTATGTGAAAAATATTTTGTAATTTTTAGAAATCTCATTATTTATAGAATTTTTTTAAGCACTTTTCATGATAATTAATTGAAAATTTTAATTTAGAATGCAGGTAGCTCTTCGTAAATTTGCTGTTGATGACAGCTCTGTGTCAGGCTACATTTATCACCGATTGTTAGGACATGATGTAGAAGAGGTACTATTTCGGTGTCATTTGCCAAAGCATTTTTCTGCCCCAAATTTACCCGATTTGAATCGATCTCAGGTGTATGCTGTTAAACATGCACTGCAACGTCCTCTCAGTCTTATTCAGGTAAATAATATTTGTTTTTATGTAGATTAATAGAAATGCACATAAATGTAATTAAATTAATAGTAATGTCAATTCTTCTTTATTCGACATAGGCTTAGAATCTATAATTCAGAAAGTTTTTTTGGGAAAAAAATCCTTTAGTTAATTATTTAGCATTAATTAAAGAACAAAAAACTAGCAGTTGTATAATTGAGATGCATTATTATACATTATTTACATTTCTATTTAGGGTCCTCCAGGTACAGGAAAAACTGTAACATCAGCAACCATTGTTTATCATCTCGTGAAACAAAATAATGGTCCAGTGCTGGTGTGTGCACCAAGTAACATTGCTGTTGATCAATTGACTGAAAAAATCCACAGAACGGGATTGAAGGTACATTAACAATTTTTTAGTTGATTTTATATCCATACCATTGTCTCAAATGTACAAAGTTAAAAGGTCCCTTTAGCAGGATGTTACAAGTTTCATGGGAACAAGGGACATGTAAATAAACTTAAAGGCCCCTCATTTCCCAGGCAGCATGCAATAGACACCAGAAGTCCAGTCTAATGCTAATTCATCTTTAATCCTGGAAAAGAATCTGGTTAACATTAAAAATAGGGTTGGATTTACCCTAAGAATAGAAGAGAAATAAAACAAGAAAAAATCCTGAACTTAGTTGCTCCAATCCATAGCCATGTGTCTATACTATTTGAGCCTAAGTAGGATATGTGTGTGATACAGCCATTGTATAGAAATTTTGAGCAATTGATTTAATCTTCACAATGCATCTGTTTTGAATAACTTTTAATGTTATTTTTCTCCATAAGCTTTTATGCTAAAACCAGTTTACTTTATTTCCATTTTATGTTTATTCCCAAATTTGGGTTTAAGACAAAAGTACATTGAAGTATATCATTCATTTCTTTGTTGGAACTGAACTACCTAGGAGAAATAGAATTTTTATTTCTTATATTTCCCTATGGCTTGGGAAATCCTTATATTATAAACAATCTAACAATTGTCAAACATAAAACTACAACTTAAAATAATAAAAACACATAATAAATTTCAAAAACTGTTACAACCTTAAAAAAGACCTTCCTTTGATGAAGAATGAAGGAGTAATAATAATGCCACCATTATTAAGGCATTGTCAATAATAAACAACTAAACCATTAACATGTTAGTTTACAATGTTTTTAATCTGGTAGTTTTTTTGTTTAGATTAATTTATTAACAGTAATGTTTTATTAGTAAGGCTTGTATTAAATAGAAACTGAAAGTTATGTACAGCGCTAAGACAAAAGAAAAAGTAGTTCAGTAAAAATGGCGCTGTTGCATGTATTCTGTTCCTAACATGGCAACGATTTTGCAGTAAAGTCCATTGCAAGTCAAAAAGTTTTTGCGTCTTCATTTTACTCACATAAAGATAAATTTAAACTTCTTATTTTGCTTTAGATTCCAACAGGTTATGGGCCCAGATGACGCCAGCATCCAGAAAAGTTTGAATTGTGAGTTTAATAAATAAAGAAGATTTAAAGATAAAAGGAATAAGGAATTATCGGACATTGTGAACCGGAAGTTAGTTAGGCTTATCTTTCGTGAGAATGTCAGACAGAATTGTTATAGAAAGATTAAACAACAGTAACTATCCATCATGGAAGTTTAAGATGGAACTATTGCTCATAAGGGAAGGTGTGTGGGACGTAATAGATAAAGAAATCCCAGATAATCCAGACAGTAAATGGTTCACAAAGGATGGGAAAGCCAGGGCTGAAATTGGTCTAAGAGTGGGTGACTAAGTCACATCAGGAAGGCTACTACAACGCAAGCAGCATGGTGATCACTTCAAGAGTATCATCAGAAGGCTACTTTGTCGAACATTGTGACTCTACTAAGGCGATTATGTTCCAGAAAATTACAGGAAGGCGGTAATATGGAAAAGCAGATCCAAGAAATGGAGGACAACCTGAATCAAATTACAGCACTCAGGAAAGAAATAGCAGACAGATTGGCGGTAGCATTTAAGCTGAGCAGCTTACCGGATAGTTATGCAACACTGATAACAGCGTTGGAGACTAGACCTGATAAAGATCTGACACTAAGCCTCGTGAAGACGAAAACGCTCGAAGAGTACCAAAGGCGACTTGGTTATTCATCCGAGGAGCAGGTTCATGAGAAGAAAGTCTACACACCGAGAAAGCAAAATAAAGACACTCAAAGATCAAACATTGCAAGCGGAGCATCGCAGTTTTACGGAGAATGCTATTTTTGCAAGAAGAAAGCAGGCCATCTTAAGCATGATTGTCCCAAATACAGACTTTGGAAAAAGAAAAACCAAGAAAAAGAAAAGATACTTGGGGCAAATATGGTCATTCAAGAAAGAGTTTCAGATCCAGCTATTTGTTTCACAGTGGGTGAAGGCAACCGTGATAAATGGTATGGAGATTCAGAAACGGGAAGGCACATGAACTGTGATAGAAAGTTTTTTACATCTTTAGATACCACCATACGGACAAACGTACGGGTAGCAGACAATCGAGTGATCACCGCGGAAGATGTTGGCAGTGGCATTCTACGATGCAAAACCGGTAATGGGAATGAAGTACGAGTTATCACAGTGAAAGACTCCGACTTTCAGCGGAAGTCTACTATCTACTAGCAAGTTAGCCAAGCTGGGAATCACTACAACGTGTATAGGTGGAACTGATAAGTGCCTAATCATATGGAAAGGAAAAACAGTGGCTACAGCAAGAGCTAATGCTGGACTGTATGAACTTGATATTGATAAAGGCGAACGTGCACTTAGTGTGACAACAAAAACGGAAGAAATCAGTCCAGAATCAGAGCGATTGCAGAGGCAGAATGGGGGACGACCTATAGAACGCCGGATTGAGAAGCTTAAGGAACAAGAAAATATAAACAGGTCTAAGGGAGCTCCAACTGTGACTCCGAAAGGTAAGCCCCTGCCTGTAGTCAAAAAGGTTTTTAAAGAAGCACAACAAGTCAAGCCGCAGGAACCCCCACTATCAAAGAAAGATGAAAATAATAAAACTCGCTCCCAGAAGCCGACCACCGAAAGAATTATAAAGCTTAGTAATTCTCCTCAAGAAGTGACTCAAGATGTTAAAGAGAGGAAGAATAAAACAAGACCTCCTCCCAGCTACGAAGTAAAATCCGGTAAAGAATGTGATGTCTGTTCAATTGAAACATCACAAGACAAAATCCCAAATAGAAAAGAACGAACTGGTGAACCGCCTCCAATCATAGAATTCAGGAAACGACGAACCTCGTGGTAACGAAGGAAAACCCCGACGAGGCAGAAGTCGCAGAGGTACTGGCAGTGGATTTGATATTCGTGGCAAGTGAGATTTTGATAGGCAAACCATTGAAAGCAGTGAAGTCCAGGAAATTTGCCAATGCCTTTGGACCAGTGTAATTTAAGACACTAATGTTTTAATGGACATTGGTTGCAGATTTATAAAACATTGAGGGGAGGTGTTAGTTTTCAATGTTTTTAATCTGGTAGTTTTTTTGTTTAGATTAATTTATTAACAGTAATGTTTTATTAGTAAGGCTTGTATTAAATACAAACTGAAAGTTATGTACAATGCTAAGACAAAAGAAAAAGTAGTTCAGTAAAAGTGGCGCTGTTGCATGTATTCTGTTCCTAACATGGCAATGATTTTGCAGTAAAGTCAATTGCAGGTCAAAAAGTTTTTGCGTCTTCATTTTACTCACATAACGATAAATTTAAACTTCTTATTTTGCTTTAGATTCCAACATAACATACCAAATAAATAAACACATTATTAAAGCCGACAATCAGAGGAAAAAATTTAAAATAACAAACCATACTCCAGTGTAATTAAATTACTTTTTCTTCAAAATCCAATATGATTCCATAAATTTCCTTAAGTAAGCATCCCTATGTTGTCCTAATATGCTAGTTTCATCAAAATCCAAGTAATACTGAAACCAAAGTCCAAAATATTTGCTGTCTTATAATGGAAATTCCTCTCTTCCATTGCCCTCTGGTGCTCTTGAAGCCTCACATACAAATATTGAAAGGTATCTCCTCGTGACCCTAAAAGGGAATTGAATAAACACAATTAATTATAAACCTTAACCGCGGTTAACATAAATTCACCCAAGTTAACATACTGCATGAGTTGATTATTGGTTTTACCTACATCTCCAAAATTGGCTTTAGCCAAAAGTTTCTTACATTCCTTTATTATTTAATAATATTAAGGCATGCTAACATAGAATCTTGGCTTCTGCCTTACAAATTTTCCAGGATTATATATTTTTTGCAATGTGCTAGCAATAACCAAAGAATTTATATATATAATCTCGTCTTATCTCAATGTCCATGATCCTATCCAGTTCTTCTTAAAACAAAGAAAAATTCAATGCTACAGAAAGAAAACCTTGTGACTGCTATAACAATAACATTCCTTTTAAAACCATTAGAGACTATTGATTTTGCATGTAACATAACCCTGACAAATATAGGCCTTTTCAAATATAATAGTACTAATTTTATTGTCCATGTGTTACACAAAAATGGCAGACATACTCCTCTTAATGCCATTTCAATATCTCCAACTGATAAGTCACTGCTTCTTCAATTAAGGTGAGAGAAACATTAGTGAATAATTCCTTAACATCCAAAGAAATGAACCTAACATCGTTACTTTACATCAGTCAATTTTAATCTTGCCCAAAAAATCATCTCTGTTAATAGTCCATGAAAATGTATAGCTGACCGGTTTTAATAAATTAACCGATGCTGTAGATAAATGCCTGTTTCATTGCAATCATAGCAGGCTGGATAGGAAACAAACATTAACCTTATTTTTATGTATTTTGGGTAAACCCTTAAAGAAGGGAATATTATAAACATTAGCTGATTGGTAAATTAATGATTTAGTTGTTTATTATTGACAATGACTTAATAACGGCGACATTATTATTGCTCCATCATTCTTCTTCCGAGAAAAAAGCCTTTTGTAAGATTGGCCAAAATATGTAAAAAAAATTTTTTAATTTAATATATGATTTATATTAATTTAGGTGTGTTGAGCTTTGTTTGACAATTAATGGTTTACACAAGGTTCGCACGCATCCTTACAAGTCCTTATAATCCTTATTTTTAAGCCCCATTTTTAAAAGGTCCTTACTTTTTACTCTGCCATTATTAAAAAATTTAAAATTTCGCCGATTATCGTCTTTCTAATTCCTCCTCCTCGGCGGCTCTAATCTCTATTGACATGGCTCTAAGGGATTTGGGGGGGGGGGGGGGAATGACATGTCTCGCGTTCTATGAATCCGGGTTGACTACATTTTGACGATACTGCCAATAGGAAGCTTTGTTGGCATTCACTCCGGATGGGCGTTTTTTTTGTTGCAGATGACTTTTATTGGTCCATGGTTCCATAGGAATGTGACAGATATTGAAAAAAGTGCAGCCAAAAATGTTTAAGTTTTAGTAAACCTGTATTTGCTTGTACTGAATTGAATTTTGTGTTTACTACACGTCCCACGTGTTCATAGACGTAGATCAAAGTGATTATAGAGACTGTTTTCATTTAGGGCGCAATCAAATGCGCGGCAAATGCATTTTTAATAAATTGTGGCTTGATCATGAAGATTATAAAGACTGGATTGCAACAGATGAAGATCCTCATAAAGCAAATTGCAGAATTTATCTGAGGAAATTAGACCTTTCAAGCATGGGAGGGTCAGCAGTAAAGTCTCATATGAACCGTAAGTTGAAATTAATTTTTTATCTTTTTTGTTTTTTAATAAAATGAAACAGTCTAAAGTTTTTGCGGTACATAAAATATTAGAAAACGGTCTTCAATTTCCTGCAAGTTCTATATAATTAAAAATCTTATATTTATATTAATTTTTCATTAAAATTTGATCATTCAGCAGCAAATCAATTGAAGGGTTTGGGTGTAAACTATGGTAAGTGATATTTTGATCAAAATTGAGTTATTGCACATATAGTATGGGAAGTGTTATACTGAACAATCTAGTGCACGGAGTATCCAAAAATGACAGATGGCAGCATGGCAATATTTGTATCTATGGTAACTACCGCTTGCTGCATGTACACTATGGTATGTGAGAAAAATGGAGGCCAAGCCATGCCTTTCTGTTAATGAGGTGCTGAACACCATCGAAGATTTTGTTGACTGCGATGGTGAAAGCAGTGGAAGTGAAGTGGTGTTCGACTCTGATAAGGACCCAGAATATCTACCAACGTCAAACTAGGAATAAAACCAGTAGAAAGTGATACTACAGTAAGTTCAATTTCTGTGAAACCTCAAATTACTACTGCATGTAAACCATGTTAACTACTGCAGATACCATCATTTACATGATATTGTCATGTTTTACACCACTATAGTGAAAATTTGTACATAAATGTACTATCATGTCTCCCATGGATACCCCCATCATATCACAACTTCTGTAAGAACTTGAAGCCTTTACAGAAAGATTAGTGAGTACATTTGCAACACATGACATCTGTTTACAAAAGAATCATGTGAATTTTGTGACTTGCTCTGTAATGACTGCCATGATACAATCAACGATAGTGTTGTAGACTTATGTAGAATAATCATGTAACATCAAGACAAGATACTTTCTGTGTTTTTCAGTTTAATAAAAAGTTAATTAAAAAAGAACTCAAAAACGTCAGACAATACAACTGTTGGGATTTTTTCCTGGACTTATGGATTATTTTTATTAATATCTGAATTTATAATGAAGTTAATAAATAATATTCCTCCATTCAATAATATTCATTAACATTATTATAATGTTTCAATATTGATAGTGCTGTAATACTGTTGTGTTTACATGCATACAATATACAATGATAACTGAACAAATGTATGCATGTAAACTATGGTAACTGTAATGCAGCATATTTTTAATTAATTTACTTTTATAGAAAAAAAAAATTACCAAGAGGTAATTTCTTTACTGTTATCTTGATATTTCATAACATCTGAATTAACAGATAACATTTAAAAAGTAATGCATGGGTCCTTTCAGGATTTATGTAAAACTAACTATTGCTTTATTTCAAACCAAGTCATTTGTTTCTTTCTATGGTTTACACCCGAACTCCTCAAATATTTAAATTTTTTCTGTCTTTTTTTTATATCTTTTTGTTAATTTTCGTATGGAAAGTTTTAAGAAATTATGCGTTTGATTTTACAGCCCAATTTAATTAAGGCCGCAAAATCATATTTTCTTCCATTTGTATACAAAATGAGAAAAATACTATAAAAGAATCACAAACTTAAAAAAAATACAAAACAGGGTAAGATTAGATTAGCAAAATCGGTAAATAAAGAGGGAAGGGGTCGATCTATAATTCGGAGATTTCGGCCTAATTTCTTACTTTAGATAAATGTAGCGAATTTGATTTTGAAATGTTCAGTTAAATTTAAAATCAAATTGATATGATAATAATTCAAGAACCGAGCATTTTGCATATATTTTGTTTTTTTGCTTGATGAAAGATGTTATGCAAACAATGAAAGTCATGCGATTCTAATTAAAACAATGAGATATGAAGCTGACCAGGAAGAGCGTGTGAAAAAGCATGGACTGAATGCTGGAATTTTGAATTGTTTTTAGGGGCAGAATAATTTTACACCCCTTATCGAAAGGGTCAACCTTTTTTTAAGCTGCTAACTTCTGATATATATAATTCCTTTAAGGCATTTAGTTTTAAATGTAAATCCTGGTAATAATTAAATCATTTAAAATAAGAGCTGATCACAATGCTGGAAGATCGAAGATTGTCTTGCATGAAGCTTGAAGAATAGGGCTATATGAAGATTCGGTATCGGGAAATTCGACGCAGTCTTCGTCACACATTGCCAATTTAGAAGAAATTCCCAAGATGGGGATAAATGATCAAACTACGGTATATCATCAGGAGAGTTTCCAGACGAATAATAGTTGTGTGATCGACTACTGTAAGTAGACTTTATTTTTCTTCATTTTATCGACAGAGGCATCAATGCGGATATCGAACGCTGTTAATGTAAGCCTATTACGTGGATATCAACGAGAATTTCAGCATATTACAAATAGTAAAAGATTAAATGATATTTCCGACATAAAGGAAATGAGGACAATTACCTTACAGATAAGATATACAGAAGTGAATTTTAGTGAGAAATACTTTTACAGATGATGAAAAGCCATTTTTTTATCAGAAGGTGAAAAGCCATGCGGGCATAAGACTATTTCGAAGATCGGAATAGGGTTAGCTAATTCGCATTCAATACAAGAAGTGAGATAGCGAAAGTTAAACTAAATAAGATAATTTGTTTATCGATTAGTACTCAAGATAATATCGTTTATTTGACGAGGATTAAAGAACTTTATTTTATTTTTTTAATTGTGAATTAAGAAACAGAAGATTAATATATGAACGTTGGATATATATCTAAGGATGAACTCTTAGACTTTTTTTTAATAATCTTATCTGTGATAGATAAGGAACTTTAGAAGTGTTAATACAGAGCCAAACAATAGGATCTGTAGATAAGACTTTTTCGTAAAAAGAAGAATCATATATGTAATCAAATCAAATTTAGACAACCTATTAAATGATGTTTTTTGTGGCATATGGGCTATGTTTTGTTTGGTTTGTTTAGTTGTAATGACTTAATTGCACCAGGATACTATTATATTTCATTGTAATTAAATTTTTTTTAACAATAAATAATCCCAGATTTGCGGAATTCTGCTAAAAAACAAATTTATAATTCAAGGAGTTCCGCTAAAATGCAAACTAAAGATTAGTGGAATTCCACTTCTTAAGGTACAGTTCTGCTCACTTGCTGCAGTCCAGATCTGGAGTCCAGTAGCTTATTGACAGAGCTAACACTGAACTTTCTGTTTCGACTAATGAGACAGGAATCTTTTAAGCCAAAACAGGCAAAACACTCCGAAAATCATCAAATATCTCCAAAATGCTGATGTTGGACCCTAAGACCTGGTATGTTTTGAAGTATTTCATGAGTACTTTCATCTCCCAAAAGGGCATGAATTTCTGTGTGTTACAACTTGTGACCTCTCCTTGTAAGAAGATAAAATTACAATTAAAAGAAAAATAAAGAATATGTTTCATATCACAGAAATATTTATAATCGATTTTTTTTCCATTAACATCTAAGTACGATTACACAATTAAATACACTAATATTAGGAAATTAAAAAATTAAAAAAAAGTTGTTACTTCTCCAAAAATAAATTCCGCCAAAGAAATTCAAATTAAACAATAATATTTCTCAATTAACTACTTGAAAAAAAAATGTTTTTTGCAGCTTTTTATGAACTTAAATATTTTTTTTAAAAAAATGTTAAATCTAATTATGAAGAATATTTGCAGTAGGAAATTAAAATGCCATGTTGCGGAATTAAAAGAAATTTGATTTCTATAATAAGTATACTTCGATTATTATTTTTCATAATATATTTATGGAAGATTATTTTTATTAATTTGTATTTGTTCTAAGTTAAAGTAACTGTATAGAAATTGTGTTACAACAGTAATACTTATTTTTTAATAACATTTCACATCGTAATCACTTTACAATAAAATTCATTAACGTTATTCAAATGTAACGCCATCGGAATATTAATACAAAATAATGAAAATAATATAACATTCAAATTAATACAAATTTAATGTGGTAATTACAATTATGTTTAAAAAAGTCGGGAATTTCGGCAATTAGTCGCGGATAAAATCTTCCAATTTTCTGCAAATTTCCATTTTTTTTTCCTTTCATTTAAACCCCCCCCCCCCCCCCCCCCCAATATCTAGCAATCCCTCCTTCTTCCCTAAATAATTCAGACTTGAGTCAAAATATCTACTCCCAGTCAAACAAAACGAATTCCTATGTGGGAGGAATAACTTTCGGGCGGAGAAGGGGTGTGGTTTACATTTTTATTGTTGCTTCAAAGAAAGAATTATAATAAAGAAGAGTTTTAAAGATTTAACATTTGTATGCAGAGGGGAGGGGGGGGGGGGGACAAAAGTTTTTTTTTTTCCAGTTTAACTGTTTTCATCTTTTATTTAAGGTTGGAATATAGTGAATTGTTACCCTTCTACTCTTACTATAAAAAATAAATTTTACTCTTTTCAAGCCTCTTGAAAAGAATTAATAATGGCTTTTAATTTTTATGCCTATCTAATCTTTAGTCTGACTTTTATAGAAATGCAAGGATCATTGTAAAGTTCTTGAAATAGCTTTAAATAAAAAAATAAGCAAATAATAATATTTAAAAGAAAAATGTTTCTATAGTTTTATGGTGGGGAGGGAGGAATAAAAGGATTAAAAATTAAAAGAAAATTGAAAAAAAGTGAAGTTTGCATTTCTCATTTGTTTAATAATAATCAATACTGTGCAAGCCAAGTGCTTGAAATAATCACTAAATTCCAAGCTATGACATAAAAAAATTAAAAAAATAAACTTTGTATATTTCCCATTCAATCTAATTAAGCTCATTGTGATAAGTAAAAATATTTTATAGTAAGTGGAACAGCTTAAATTTTAAGGTATTTTACAAATCTTTTGAAGAGAGGCTCCTGTGAAATAAAAAAAAATTAAAGGAAAATATATATCTTTTGAAAGCCAGCACCTGTCATCAATAACCCTCAATAGTAACTCTCAATCGCCTCAAGACTACCTGCTGTTAAGAATCAATACTAATAGATTTTCCAGAGCTTTAAATACTAAAATTTTATTTTCAGTACTCTTTGAGTAAAATTTAATAGATTGTAGGTTGGCATTTATGCTGTAGATAAAATAAAAATACAGGGTTTTACTTATGTATTTTTATAATTTTTCTTACAGGTGGCAAACATTCTCGTCTCCTTGCTTCGAGACAATCAAGTGGCAATATGAAGAGCTTCTGCACCTTAAAAGCAGCATCTTGTTCAGAAGATTTAAATGCTAGTACCTCAAAAGAATCGGAAAACCACACAATTGATGCATTTCTATTAAAGAATGAAGTAGTAGATGCTGAAATATTATGGGCTTTATAGTGCATTAAGAGTTATTATTTATATAAATCTTGGACAGATGTTTCACAATTGTTTTCCAAAATGTTTCCTGATAGTGAGATTGCCAGAAAATTTTCATGTGGTGAAAGGAAGTGTGTATACATATGCCACTTTGGTTTAGGTCCTTATTTTCAAACACTTCTTGTAGATGATTGCAAAAATGCTGACTTTTTTACTTTTTTGTTTGATAAAACTCTCAACCAAACTAACCAAAAAAAGCAACTTGATATCCATGTACGATATTGGCACAAGGAAGAATGCAAAGTCAGAACTAAATATCTAACATCAGCATTCGTTGGGTATTCAACAAACGAAGATCTTCTTTCAGCTTTCTATGAATGTATTGCAGAATTGGATTTGTCTAAGGTTTTGCAAATATTCATGGATGGGCCTTCTGTTAATTGGAAATTAACATATCTTCAAGAATTCATTCAAGCATGGAATTTCAGCCACTGGATGGGATATAACATCATTCCTTTCAAGTTTGTATTGGATTTTTAAAGATTGTCCAGCAAGACGGGAGGATTTTTTAAAAGTATCTTCTACAAAGATATTTCCTGTGAAATTCTGCAGTTGCAAATGGTTAGAAAATGCCCCAGCAGCTGAAAGATCTATTGAAATATGGAATGACATCCTTATGTTTGTAAAAACAATTGAGATGGGGCAAATACCGAAAATTACTTCAAAATCATTTATGGTAGTTTTAAAATCAACTAAAGATAAAACATTTTTTGATAAAATTACATTTTTTCATATCATTGTCAAAAGTGCTGTTACGATTTTTAGAACTGTATCAAAGTGATAAACCTTTACTTCCATTTTTTGCCAGTGATGTATTAAAACTTGTTAATGATTGCATTCAACATTTCAAAATTTTGAAACCAGGGAATGAAAGAATTGAGAAATCTGAGACTTTATGCAAATTCAACTTCTTAACCCAAACTTGTATATTGATAAAAGTAAAGTATATTTAGGATTTGCTGCAGAGCAACTAATAAAATAAAAGATAAAAAATATGGAAATAGCAGACAAGGAGGTTTTCGCACTCAGACAGGATGGTCGGAATGGAGAAATTTCCTCTGAATTACCACTAGTAAGACATGCTATTTGAGTAATGGCTGGATATCCCGACAAAGCACAGGAAAAAATGGAAAAGATATTGATTGTGTTGTCGCAAAATAAACATATTTTGGAAAAAGATTGCGACGAAATATTGTTACTCTTTGCAAACTTTCTATTAAATATTGTAAAGCCAAATTCATGGATTTACTTCTTTCAATCCAAAGAGTGATTCCCTTGATACTTTTTTACAAACTTATTTTAGCAATAATCATTATGAAAAAGTTTGTAAGATTATCAAAGTGGTACTAATACTGTCACACGGACAAGCATCTGTTGAAAGAGGTTTTTCGGTGAACGAGACCCTGGAAATAGAAAATTTAAAAGATGCTTCATAAATTTCCCAGTGTGTAATTCATGAATTTATTATGCTGTCTGGGGCTATTTACGACTTAAAAATTACTAAAGAAATGAGGACAGCTGCCACCTCAGCTAGAGCAAAATACATGCAGTATTTAGAAGTGAAAGATCTAAAGAAAAAACTGAAACGAAAAGCGCTAGAGGAGGAAATAGATTTTTTGAAACAAAACAATGTTCCTCCAAAAGGACGTACACAAAACAAATGAGGAAGCAAATGATTTAGCTAATGAGGCTGATAGTTAAAGAACATAAATTTATTTATTGAATCGCATGAACTAAGAAAAACATGAACTTATTACTGGAAAAGAAATTGAAATAAATACCTTGGATGTAAAATTGAATGAAAAAAGTTTGGAATTAAAAGATATTTAATTATGATTACCAGTTTCGTGGTGTTTTTTTTTTCATCAATTTATTAACTCATATTTTTAAGAGTTTTTGTTGTGTTAAATTTTTAATGTATCTTCTATGTTTTATATTATACTTATCATCTAATAGGTTGAATTTGCAAAAATGAAGCATTTTATTTAAAAATGCATGCGACAATCCGTTAAGTTTATTCAATTTAGAGGTCCTTATTTTTTTTTTTTTTTAAACCCTTTAAAAGTCCTTGATAGTCCTTGATTTTCTTCTGAGGAAATGTGTATGAACCCTGTTACACACATTAACTCATTGATTATTAATCTTATAATTGCTTGCATTGCTTTGCTTTGTTGCTTTATCTGATATTGTCAAAAATGTCATTTCTTTCTCAGATTGGTTTCGAAAACATCTTCCTTTCCAAATGATTGATCATTTCTTGATCTGATGTTATTTTACTTGACATTGCAGTATCTAACCATATTTCATACAGGATTTTTGATGATTTCTTATTCCAGGTCCAACTTTTTATTAGGAAAAGAACAATGTATGAACTTCACCTTATCTGTGTGCTACCTAAAATTTTCTGCAGGTCATATTCATGCTCCCTTTGTCCATTTTCATGGTTTTCCTCTTCACCCTCAGTTTCTCAATGATTATTCTTTGCATTGTGCAGTAACCCTTCTTTGTAGCCATATCTATTCAACAGGCATGCCAAATTTCCGCAGAAACGCGGATTTCCGCTTTTTTCCTTTTTTGCAGATTCGCGGACTTCCGCTTTTTTCCTTTTATTTTTATTATTTTCCCTTTTTTGTTTCGTGGTACACCGTGTTTCCGAACGTTTTTATGCCCCTCCTCGTTGAATTCCTGAACTTTCAACTCGTTGACTGGCGGGCGAGTCATGTGTATATTAACATTTGCAATATATTATGTGTAAATGAAATGTATATTACTCGACTTGCAAACAAATTTTGTCTTAAATTTTACCTCGCGCATAATTTCCTCTTTTTTACATTTTCCCCACTCTCATGCCTGATTCAAGCATGATCTTTAATCTATCTATTGGCCATACCTTCATTACTCGATAAAGTTGCGGTGTTGTTTCCTGTCACATATTTTCCATCAAATACTTAAAACAGAAGTAAAGTGAGATTATTCTTTGCTGCTTTTGTTTTCCTTAGGGTATTTATTTCATCCTTCTGTCACTGTTCAAATTAATGCAAAATTCTGGAAACCTCAAAGTTACTTTTTAAAAAGCCTGTCAAAAATTACACTTATTTCTTTTAAATGGTTTAATGAAAAAGGAAATAGAAAAATATTAAGTACCTTCTATTTGCAACTAATAAATGAATGTCTTAATCAGGATATTTATAAAGAAAGTTTAACGTGGTGGGAAATTAAGTAAATAAGGAAAAGAAAACAGCACATGAACAAAATAGGAAATTTCCTTTCTGATTTTAGATTATGGGAAGGAAATTGGGAACAGCCGTTTCGTCCTTCTATCGACTCATCAGCCCAATTCCCACCTTCCCCTAACCAAATCAGAAAGGCAAGACCTTGTGCTGGCTTCGAGAGAAGCAGCAATTTATTTTCTTGTTTGTGAGATCACTGCCAAGCCGGCGGTGGCTTAAACTACCTAGCTCTTGCCTTTCTGATTCGGTTAGGGGAAGGCGGGAATTGGGCTGATGAGTCCATAGAAGGACGAAACGGCCATTCTCAATTTCCTTCCCATAATCTAAAATCAGAAAGGAAATTTCCTATTTTGTTCACGTGCTGTTTTCTTTTCCTTATTTTATTAATTAGGATATTTAAGTGCAACATTTGATATCAAAAGTAATAATAAAGTGCTTGCCTTTCAGTGAAAATAGTTCAGTTAAAATGTTTAAGCAGTCATTTTTTTGGGTGGGATCATGTTTGTGTGTTATTTTCAAGAGAAAAATAAAAATTCATAAGATGGTAAAAATTGAGTAAAATTTGAAAAAAATGCATGTTTAAAATGATGCTCTTTAGAAAGATACAGATACACCAATGCGTGCAAACCATAGAATTCTTTTAAAAGAAAAGTGCAATCACAAAACTATCCTTTCAATGAGTTACCATGCTAATTATCTTGCTTACAACCACAAATATTTATATTCATTGAAAAATGTTTGCTTCTGGGAGAAAAAAAAAATATTTGTACAGCAAAATAAAAGGTGCAATGCCGTAGAAATGCTGTAAGTTACATAATATTGTTCTAGAAAAAAAAAAGTTGCTGTCTTTTTTTATTTACTTTAGTAATGAACTGTTTTTAATAAACAATTTTAAACATAACAATTCTTTCTGCTATTTAACAGTGCCAAAGATAAGAACTTTTCTTCTATTAATCACCCTTGTTAACTATTATTAACAGTCTCATCTTAGAAATTCATAAGTTATATGACTAAAATTTATGAGAAAAGCTAACATCTTGAAAACCTTAACTATTTGTAACTTTTTTCCTTCCACTTGTCCACTAGTAAAATGTCTTGGTGTACCTTTTTTTTCTTCTAAAAATTCCAATTTCTTTTTCTTTATTTAAAATATACAATGTGCGCTTTTGAATTTGATTGTTACTATTATTCAGATCATAAGTACTGTCTTCTCCCCCCCCCCTTTCCGTTGAAATAAAGATCAGAAGAGGGAATTATATATTAAATTAATTGAATCTAATATTACACAGTTTTTACTTATCTGTGAACCTTTATTATCTTTTCAATGAAAAAATTTAATCAAATAGATTCCTAAAGTTGGCTATTACTTTTGACATTGTAAATTCATGTATAAGGGGTTCCCGGAAATTTGTTCGAACGAAAAAATATTCGATAGAGAATTTGTTCGAACGGAAATTTGTTCGAATTGAACATTTCTTATTGGGTGTTCGAAAAATATTCTCTTTAACAATTTTGAATATTTATCTAAAGAAAATACATTTATCATCGCATAAACAATTCTGAAGTTAATTCATTAAATTAAGTTAATTAATGAAAATCGTTTGTAAGCGAAATCTATTGTAAAAATATTTTCAATATTGTGGATGTTTTATAAGCAAATCAATTGTATAAAAAAGTTTTGCAATTAATATAAACAATGTTGTTAACAGTATATAAGTTGTATATATTCCCAATAGTTTTCCTATATTGTTACCAGATTCTTTATTATATTTTATGAAGAGTTTTTTCCATGTATATAAGAAGGCCTGATGAAGCAGTAAAAAGAAATAAAACGGCGAAATACAGCGTTGATAAGAAGAGGATGTATCTTGTATCATTTTTAGTAATTACTTGCGTATTACGTTTGAATATTAGAGCATCAATTCTTAAGTTAGTTACGTGCAAGGAAAGTATTTCATTAGCGATCCCTGGTTTAGATAACTTAACAACATTTCCAAAATAATCTTTTAAGACGCTGCTTGGAATGTAACTAACCATAATTAGGGTGAGGATCATTATTATAATAATGTGATCCCCATTATCTCAGGGTTACCAAATGTGATTCCATGAAAAATAAAAGTTCTGTTAAGGGATATTACCCCACTATAATCTTTTAAGACGCTGCTTGGAATGTAACTAACCATAATTAGGGTGAGGATCATTATTATATTAATCCGATCCCCATTATCTCAAGGTTATCATTGTGATTCTCTGAAAAATAAAAGTACTGTTAAGGGATATTACCCCACTCCATTCAGCCACCATATAAATATTTGCTGAAGTGTTTCTAGATCATTCTAGTTTTTCTGTTTGATCACGTTGTGTATCCTGCAATTCTCTAAAAATGGCTATGAATTTTTATTAAGAGTTCGAAAGGCAAAGATATGCTGTCTTTTAATGGTTATTTATACGTATGTGACAGAAGTTGTGATAATAAAGTGTACTGGAAGTGTGAACATTTTAAGAAATTCTTGTGTAAAGGACGTGCAATTACAAAAAATCAAGAAGATATTAAGTAAACCGGCGAGCATAATCACGCTGGCCAAGCTGCAGAGATTGCCGCAAAAGCGGCCTACAGTGACATGAAGGAAGCAGCCGTTCAAAGCCGAGACACTCCTCACTACATTATATCCAACTCATCTTCCCAACTACACCCAGCAGCAATCGCCAAGTTACCTGCGATAGAAACTATCAAAAGAACAATTCGTAATGTGTGGGCAACGAAAGGTGGTGGGCCAGCTCTTTCACAGAATCGTGCTGATATCCAGTTTCCAGAAGAATGCCGAAGAGCGCACAGCAGCGAGGAGTTCCTAATGTTTGATAGTGGTATGACTGAACTGCGAATTCTTATATTTACAACACGAAGAAATTTGCAGGTTCTTGTGGATTGCGGCAATTGGTACGGTGATGGGACTTTTAAAACAGTGCCATTATTATTTGAACAGTTATATACCATTAATGGAATTGCTGACTATGTAGCCATCCCATTGGTGTATGCATTATTACCAAATAAAAGTGAGGCAGGGTATACCGAAATTTTTGAGTGCAGTTAAAAACTTAGAACCGCGTGTGAATCTGAATTCTATTATGATTGACTTTGAACTGGCCATGATTAAAGCTATTAAAGCAGAATTTCCGGAAACAGCGATACGGGGTTGCTTTTTCCACTTTACCCAATGCATATATCGGCGAATTCAAGCGGACGGCTTAAAACAAACATATGACAATGACTTGGAGTTTGCTCTGAAGATGAAGATGTTATCGGCATTGGCGTTCCTTCCTCCTGCAGAAGTTACGAATTCCTTTGAAGCTCTGATCGATAATGAGGTATTGCTAGAGGTTGCACAGCAAGTGGTTGACTACTACGAAGACATGTGGATTGGTCGCCCAGATCGCCGAAAACTACGTCGTCAATCACATTTTCCCATCACTATGTGGAACTGCATCGAATCCGTGGTAGACGGCCTACCAAAAACCAGTAACTCAATGGAGGGATGGCATCGCGGGTTTTAGGGGCAGATTGGGGCAGAGCATCCGATGATTTGGAAGTTTATTGAAAAAGAGAGCAGAGCATAAATAATATACGAATAGAACAACTAATTGCAGGTCAAGGCGTGCAAAATAAAAGAAAGAAGTATAAGGACAGCACAGAGCGTTTATTAAATATTGTAAATAGATATTTAGCAGGATGTGATATTATTACTTATCTCCGTGGCATTGCCCACAATATTTCGTATTAAAATTTATTGAATATATATGTACCTGTAAAATAAAATACTTCATTATATAAAATTTTATTATTTTTTTAAAATGAAATTAAATTTATCTTACTATTTGAGTTTAAAAATTTAATTGAAATTTACCATTAATAACATCTGGTATTAAATTAGCTTTTATAATTTTAATTTTCTCAGAACTATATCTATCCCAATTCAATTGATTAAAAAGATGATATATAACATTACTATGTAATCTCTTACCAAAATTATTAAGCATAATAATTCCATCAAAAATTCTTAACCAATTTTGTCTTATATTAAGACTAGATACATAATTATTTTTTTCTTTTTTAACATAATAAAAATTCATTATTATTGTACTATAAATAAATTTTTCTTTGATCAATAAAATTTTATATTTTTCCCTAATATGTTGTTTTTTCAAATTAGGTTTATTTTTAAAATGAACATATACATAATTAAAGATTTTTAAAACAATCTTATTAATATTATTTAATTGTTTATTATTAATAGGAACCCAACAGTCCAATCCATAATTAAGAATCGAATGCACAAGGGATTTATATATAATTAATTTTTGTTTAAAAGGAAACATTTCTTTTATATGATAAAAGAAATATGTTAAAGAATTAAGCTTATTAATTATGAAATTGTAATGGATATTCCAATTGAATTTATTATCTAAATAAATTTCCAGATAATTTTGACTTTCTACATTATGAATTCGATCACAATTACATATAAAATCATATTCAACTTGAGAATTCAAATTACAGCAGTATTTTTTGTGTAAAACGAAACATAGTTCTGTATTAACTTTTTTATTTTTATTTCTGATTAACATTGTTTTTGTCCTATTACAGTTAATATTCATTTTATTATTAAAAGACCATTTCATAATATTTAAATCATTTTATAAAGCATAGTAAGCATTATTTTGGTTTCTGTTGATCTTCTCTTTCGAATATTTTTCCTTTAGAAGATTTTTCCATTCAAACAAATTACCGTTCGAACAAACTTAAGAATTGATGCTCTAATATTCAAACATAATATGCAAGTAATTGCTAAAAATAATACAAGATACATCCTCTTCTTATCGACGATATATTTCGCCGTTTTATTCTTTTTACTGCTTCATCAGGCCTTCTTATATGTATGGAAAAAACTCTTCATAAAATATAATAAAGAATCTGGTAACAATATAGGAAAACTCTTGGGAATATATAGGCTACAACTTATATACTGTTAACAACATTGTTTATACTAATTGCAAAACTTTTTTTTACAATTGATTTGCTTATAAAACTTCCATATTATTGAAAATATTTTTACAATAGATTTCGCTTACATACGATTTTCATTGATTAATTTAATGAATTAACTTCAGAATTGTATATGCGATGATAAATGTATTTTCTTTAGATAAATATTCAAAATTGTTAGAGATAATATTTTTCGAACACCCAATAGGAAATGTTCGATTCAAACAAATTTCCGTTCGAACAAATGACCTTGAACAAATTTCCGGACACCTGTTTAAGGGTGGTTTTATGCCAAGCTTCCTAAGTAGCTGTGATATTTGTGCAATAAAGAATAAGGTCACCTTGATAGCTTAAATCATGCATTAAAATGATGACTTGTTAGTTATGGTTGAAAATAGAAAAACTTGTTTATTTTAACATAAATTCAAAGACAATGCTGAAACAAATTTTGATGTAGTACATAAATTTGAAGATTAAAAAAAAAGAAAAGAAAAAGTAAGACCTTTAATAAATTCATTGGAGTTTTCTTCTCTTTAGTTACAAAAATTTGAAAGCATGTTACATACTTACTATTACAGTTGCTACATTTCTGATATTTGGTAAAAATAAATGTTTTGATTTATAACTTCAATTTCTGATGTTATTTCTGTATTTTTTCTGTTCAGGTTGTGAGATTGTGCGCAAAAAGTCGTGAAGCGATAGATTCACCAGTTTCATTTTTGGCTCTACATAATCAGATCCGGAATATGGATGGGTAAGCATTTTTTTGTCTGATTGCAAAAAATATTTATCTCTATATATACTGGGAGAATAAGGATGCAGGGAATAAAAAAGGGGAAAAAATTGATAGAACAGGGAGTAAAAGAAAAAAGAAAAATCAGCTAATTTATAATACATGAAGCATCTATCAGACTTCTTTCCAAGCATGAATCTTTTCATTAAAAGAACAGTGGAATTCATAAGAAAAGTATCAATAGAAGATTTTTATTTTATTGTACTAATTAATTATTAAA
>JAFIDM010018141.1:53715-92517 GCA_023159025.1 Thereuonema tuberculata
ACAAAAAAAAATACTAGTCTAAATAACATTTATAGGAGGCCAAGGGTGCTCAGTAATAGATCTTATATTTGTTAATGAAAAAATGTTAGAAAAATATTTTATTTTTGAAATATTAGAAACAGAAATTTCAGACGATATGCCAATAATAATAAAAATTACAAAATCACAAACTGAAAAAAGAAAAGAAATTAATATAATGAATAAATTAGATATGTATTTTAATAAAGAAAATGGGGAGTTATACAATCTGTTATAATGAATTATGTGGAAAGTTTAGGGCAAAATGAAGATGTAAACGTAATGTATAAGAATTTTAAAGATACATTAGAAAAAAGAATAACTAAAACTAAAGAAAAAGAAAACAAAACAAGAGAAGGAAACAGAAACATAAGTTGGTTTGACAATGAATGTAAGGAAAAAAAAAGAAAGTAAAAAGTAGTCTTAGAAATTTTAGAAAATATAATGAAGATAGATTAAGATTAGAATATCTAGAAGATAAAAGAATATATAGAAATACTTGTAAAGAAAAAAAATTAAGATACAATGACGAAATAACAAATAAATTTATAAGAATAAAAACGGGAACAGAATTTTGGGAGTTAATTAAAAATTCCAGAAATAGGTCGATATTTACAAATTATCTCGATTATATGGAAAAAGATGAAATGGAAGAACATTTTCTTAAATTACTAGAGGGTTCCTGGACAAAAAAAAAAAAATAAATTGGGTAGTAGAAGAGGAAGAAAAGTATGAAAGGGTAGAAACGATTAGCAGAGGAATAGAGAATAATCCCCTTGATGATCAAATAGAGAAAATTGAATTAAATTTAGTAGTAAAAAAATTAAAAAAAGATAATCACTAGGCCAGATGGAATTAGAAATGAATGGATAAACAATGCACCTAATAACTTAATAGAATGGATGTTAAATTGGTATAAAAGGATATGGAAAATAGAAAAAATCCAGAAAGCTGAAGAAATGGAAAAATAATACCTTTGTATAAAAAAGGAATTAAAAGTGAACCAAAAAACTATAGGCATCACGCTCCTAAATACGTCCTTTAAAATTTTTACAGAAATTTTAAAAAATAGATTGAAGAAATGGTTTGAATATAATAACATAATTGTAGAAAATCAGGCAGGTTTTAGAAAAAATTACTCAACTTAAGATAACATATTTATTTTAAATGCTCTTATAGACTTAAAATTAATGGTTAAAAGGAAAAAACTTTTTGCAATGTTTATTGACTTCAAAACTGCCTTTGACAATGTTGATAGGAATATATTAATGAAAGTACAGTAAAACACCGTTATTACGCTCCCGCTTATAGCACTATCCCGTTCTTAACGCTCCTTTTGTACGGTCCCTGGAATTTTCTATATAACTCTCTATACTTTTACCCTCTTATAACGCTTCAAATCCCGCTTGTAGCGCTTTTTTATATCGGAAATTTTGTATCGAAAAGAAATGTAACACTGTAACGATTCTTTTCTTTCCCTGGTAGGAGGAAATCTTCGAACTCTTTGAAGCGGAAATCCCTTTCTATAAGTGAAAAATTGCAAATTCTTCGTAAGTACGACGAGAATTCTACACTAAATCAGAAGGTTTTCGCAGAATCTAAAAATTCCCTGATCCAGTCTGAGAACAATGATAAAAAATAAGAATGGAATTATCAATTCAGCGAAGGATGGTTGCAAACGTAAAAAAGTAGTGTAGAAAATGTGAAGATGCCGAGGAAATTCTAATTGAATGGATTCATCAGTCCCGTGATGCATCAGTGCCATTAAATGACCCAATCATTCAAGAAAAGGCGCGTGAAATAGCCGGCAGTGCACTAAAACTGCTCCGAAAATATATTTGTATTGCTCCTAGTGGAGTATCAATTGATGTTAATAGTTTCTTGAACCGCATTGAAAATGTCGTAATTTATAACAGTAGCATACACACACGGCAAACCACAATCAAAGATTTTTTTAATAGGAAATAAGCTCGCATTTGCACTATATCTATTTCAGAATCAAGTATCTTTCCTGTAAAATGGTGTCTAAATGTTTCCCCATCATATAAATCATTCCCCGTTTATAGCGCTATCCCGCTTATTACGCTTGTAGGTCACGGTCCCTTGACGAGCGTAATAACGGGGTTTTACTGTATTAGTTAAAGTAGGGATAAAAGGAAAAATGTTAAGAATGATAAAAAATGATATATGAGGATACTAGAATAAATGTTGGAAATAATATAGGAGGGAGGGAAATATTTATTACAAAAGGAGTAAGACAAGGATGTAGTATGTGTCTCATTCTGTTTTCAGTGATGATAAATAATTTAGAATTAAAGTTAAGAGAAGAAGGATGGGGAGGTATCGAATTTAAAAATGAGAGAGTATTTTAGTCTTATCTATGCAGATGATTTGGTAATATTGACAGAAACACAAGTAGAACTTAATCGAATGATTAAAGTTTTACAAGAATTTGTAAAGTCTAACAGATGGATGTTGACGATCTCGTTTGCCTGAGAATTAAGGAAGACACGAGATCTGGCCATTAGCCTCTTCAGCAGGTCTCAAGGAATTTAGTATTTTGAATGTCTGAGGCTTTGGATACACCTGTCGCTGCAGCTACTCTGTCTTGAACTCTTTCTAAAGGAATGAAAGTCTTCCATTTATTAATTCCCTACGAAAATATTCTTCAACTTGCAATATTATTTTTGGTGCGCTGCTTCGTATAGAACTGTTTTTCGTCATTTTGTGAGAAGACATGAATAGAGGCTATTCTCGCGTAAATTACGTGAAATCACGAAAATATGAGATCGTCAAGAACCATCTGTTGGACTATAAACGAATACTGTCTAAACATTAATCTAGAGAAAACGAAAGTTATTAATATTAGAAATGGGGGAAAGAAAGCAAAATTAGAAAAATGGATGTGGAAAAATGAAGAGATTGAAGTAATAAATAAATATCAATACTTAGGAAAATGGTTCACTTCACAAAATAGTAATAATGTAAATATAAAATATAGAAAAGAAAAAGGAATAGCAGCAACTTGGGAATTAATAAAATTAATCAAAAGAGCAAAAATAAATGATTGGAAAAAAATAAAATATATGCTTAATAGTATGGCTAAAAGTGTCATTTGTTATGGTATGGAAATAGATGGATGGAAAATTAAAAAGGAATTAGAAAACTTAAAATACTTATTTATTAAGCTATATTTTAATATGGAAAAAGATACTCCAAATTATATTGTGGAAAATGAATTAGGATTATATCCATTAAGAATAGATTGTATTAAAAGGAGTATAGACTATGTAACCAAAATTGTGAAACATAACAAAGATAGATTACCAAAGATAATTTTAGAGAACATGGTAGAAAATGCAAAGAAAGGGAATAAATGTAATTATATAAAATTTACATTGAAAAATTATTTAATGAAGTAGGATTAGGGATAGAATTGGAAAAGATAATGGATGATAAATATTGGATGGAATGTAAAACAATAATTATTAAAAAATTGATAGAAATAAATATGCAATATTATTACAATAAAATATAAAAATCGAAATATAATAATTACTATGGTAAATTAGATGTTCAATTTGTAGGGGCCAGTTACTTATGTAAAACATGTTCCACTCCTATTGGAGAGAAATATACATTAAAATTAGATGTGGTAGTATTTGGAAGTCACTATACTTCAATAGTGTGCAGTGTTTTTTCAGTTTTATTTCAGATCAGTGAATACTTCAATAGTGTGCAGTGATACTTTTGTGACTATTTAATTGGTCCCACAAACGACCAAGCCCTTTCCTTTGAAAAACCCCCAAAAGAACCCTTTCCTAATACAATAATAATTATAACTTATGTTTTATTATTGGTTTCGGCATGCTCTAGCTGCTTAGTTATATATATTTAGTCAGAGTTTTTCATAGGGACATTGTAACTGCAAAATTTTAGATTTTTTTTTGAAATTTTTTTTCAAGTTAATTTAATTAATTGACTGTACCTTTTCTCTCGAGGGACGTTGGTGTTTACCTGTGGAGTGGGATCGCATTTGTACGTGGATTAGTGTTGTTATTAGTAATTGTGAAACTGGGCTCAGTGAAAATATGGATTGTTTATTAAAATTATACATATAGATAAAGGTGGTTTGAATTATTATTGGAAAATTAAAGAATAAGTTGTATTTTCGTAGAATAAATATTTACGGGTATTGCTGTTAGAGACTTTACGTTAAATGATTTATTTTATATTTGTTTATATTTTATTTTAAGTTAGGAGGTGATATTTATTTTATTTTGTGAGTTTTGTTATGTTTTGGTTAAGTGTTTGAGCATGGGAATTCTGCATAAACAAAGTTTCCATGAGAGGAAGTTGTTGAACTTTGAACCCGTCACATGACAGTTGCGATTCTCCGATCGAGGTGCGGGGTGCAAAGGCACGTGTGACCGGGTCAGATGATCGACTTTTTGTGTTTCAATTGGTGATTAGGCCATGACGTGATCACTTTTGGGGGAAAGACCGAGTGAGACGTTATTCTCTTGTTTTCTCCCCGAGAGAGATGAACTCAGGGCGTCGTGGCAAAAGGTCGCTCTCTGAGAGTCGCCTGTCATGGGGACTCTTCACGAGATTACGAGGCTGGATACTTTGCCTCATCGATTTGTGCCGTGTTTACGAAGCTTGGTAGGATTAATGCTTGTGTGACCAGTCAGTGTTTTAGGAATCCCGACCATTGGTTTCAACGAACATAAATATCGTTTCGGACGTTCTGTGGGCAAAAGAAGGGCATCGGATAGTGCATCGCCTGGCGATGCCGAAGGTCAACGACCGCATAAAGATTTTGTGAGTATGAAATTTTCCCTTAACCCAGAGGAAAACTAAATAAGTCAAGAAAGATAAAATATAAAAGTGTTAGGGAACAGAAGATTAAACTATCGTGTTAAAGGTGCTCATTATCTTGAAAACAGTCCTAATATAGGAGCTGATGTTAAGATTGGTGATTAACCGTGCCAATTGTAGGAATGTCAGCGTTCAAACGTTAATAAAGTCTCGAAATTTTGTAAAGCGATAGTTATCATGATAACAGTGTTAATATTACTTACTATACTAAAGATTGGACTCGTGTTTATTAGAAGGAACACTCAATTCTCTGAGGATTCGGAGGATATGACGAGAGAGCACAGGGTGAAGAGCCATGTATTGACTTCTAGCCTCTATTAGGGTGCTTGAACTCTAAATAAACTATTATATTGTCATTTGAGATCGGAAGAACAGTTTTCTTTAAGAAAACATTCTGATAGCATTTTATATTTAAATTCTGGAGTATATTTTGTATTTGCCAAACTTCGATGTGTCACGTGTTGTTTTAGGCGAACGCCATCGAGTGCTCTCCCAGGCAAGCCACAATTACGGGACAAAAGGGGAAAAGATAAATAAGGGGGTGAATGAGGAGATTGGACGGGGAAATAAAGGGAGGTGCCGTGGAACGCTAGCCTAGTGAAGGGAGTTAGCCGATGGCCCGCAGCTTCTCAAAAGATGAAAGACAGATTGGCTTCGTAGAGTGAAAAGAAAACTTCATTGCGGGTACGGGGAAGGAAAAGATTGGAAAATATAAATGAAGGCAATCGGAAGACTCACGGCACCAGACTAGGCAGGGCACAGGCAGGTCTGGAGAAGCTGGAGATCGCCGGCGGAGGGATGTTCGCTGCTGTCGTCAATTCGTAGGCGTCAGCTGACTCTGGGGAACATGAGGTCCAGATGGGAGCGGGTACTCAGGACGCTCCGCTAGATTTCTTGAGGGAGAAGATGCAGCGGGAATCCAGAATCGCACCAAGTATCCCGGTGCTCAGCTTTGGGATTATTCCGACCTCTGATCGGGGATTCACAGATCAGGAGGGCGGTAGGGTTCCGAGAAGCGAGGGAGATCGCGGAAGGCTTTTTGAACCTCCTCCCTGACAATCTCATTCGCCGACTTTGCTTCTTATCTTTGTTTTTCCTCTCAAGGAGAGGGGTGTTAATCCCCTTCGTCGCCTCTGGTCAAGAAGGGGTGGCACCACTTAACGTAGTCCCAGTTGGCCTTTCCTTTTGTTTTCCCCTATTCAGAGCACCGACTGATGCAATGCCTAACAGTGGGACAGGGGAATTGGCTTTTAACGTAGGAAACAAACAGTTTTCACGGGCTGGTTGCCTTTGTGAACCAGCCATAAAAGCACTTGCTGGTCACTCCTAAAGCTGGGAAAAACACAGTTTAATAGGCATAAGGGCGCCGAGTTGACAGGGAATAAGGGAAGGAGAACCCTTGCAGCACTAGGAACTGATAGGAATGCAGAAATGTAAAAATGATGGGAATATGTAGAGAAATAAACAAGGAACGAGATGTGGACGGAAAGAGGGAAGAGAAAGGGTTAGCGGAAGCGTCGAGGCACGAACTACGTTTGTGACACCTCCCCTCACTCAAAACTCAAGCGCACGGGAGAAGCTTGGGAATGCAAGGGGAGAAGTAATCAGGCAAAAGGGGTGGACGGTGGAGTATTTGTGAGAGGGAGACAAGAGCCTAAAGCTCGGAGAGAGGTGGTAGGGCAGAAGTAGGTCAGAGACGGTGAGTGGAGGCGAGACTTGGTGTTGGCTCACAGACAAAACAAACCCGAGGGGATAGGCACCCAAACAAGAGCAGAAGAGGAGCTCTAGGCACTAGTGATGGTTCCATTGACTTCCTTGTTGCATTTTCTCGGCAGGATGTATCGTTTAAGATCAGAGACTTGGGATTTACGTGTGATCGAAGGGTCATCCCGGTCTTCCAAAAGATATGTTGTCTCGCCGAGACTTCGCCTAACATTGAAAGGGCCGGAGTAGGCAGGAAACAACTTAGCAGCCTGGCGTTTGATTTTGGAAGAGTGTTGATGATTTTTGACAAGAACAATGTCTCCAACTTGGAATCGAATGTCCTTTCTTCCCTTGTCTGTCTGCTGTTTACTCCTGAGGGCGGCTTTACTGCGGAGCTTTTCAATAATGTCGGCGATGTTCCTGAATTTCTCTTCGAGGTGAGATCGAGACACCGATTGGCTTTCGGGGGCGCCGTAATTAATGGTGGGGAAACCTTCTCGTCCCATCATCATGTAGAACGGGGAAAGACCTGTTGTTTCGTTCTCGGAGCACCTAAGGCAGAAGAGTAGATTGTCGAGCTCTTTGTTCCATGTTTGGTGCTTCCCATCTAGGTACATTTTGTTGAGTGACTTAAGGGAGCCCACGCTGTGCTCGGCTACATTGGAGTTCGCATGATAAGGGGAACATCGGCGATGTTGGATTCCTTGGTAACAACAGAATTTTCTGAATTGTTCAGAGCGGAATTGAGCCCCGTTGTCACTTGTGATGCTTCTGGGAAGGCCAAGTCGCAAGAATACAGTTCAGGAACTTTACTACCCCGGAGGTAGTGGCCTTTCTCACCGCCTTGGCTTTGACCCAGGCCGTGCTTATGTCCATGAGTATGATTAGGAAGCTATTTCCGGAGCGCGACCTCGGGAAAGGTCCGGCAAAGTTGATCGCAAGGGCTTCCCAGCGATCATTTCGTTCGGGGATTTCCGCCAGTCCAGATGTGGCAGGAACGAACGAAATTCCCGATCTGTTGCTCCATGGATGGCCAGTAATATGCAAGTTTTATCTTGGCAATAGTCTTTTTAATGCCCAGGCGGCCGCCCACTTTCACATCCTCGTGCGAATACCTGATGATCTCTTCGCTCTTCACCTTCGGGATCACCGAAACCTGCCTCTCTTCCCTTTTGCGCCTATCCCAGACAGTTTTCAGAAGGAGTCCATTTTCCACACTGAATTGGGCTAGGCGAGAGGGGGAAATCGCCACTATCGTGGGCCTCGAGTTTCCGCAGGATATCGGAGCAGTAATGGTCTTGTCTTTGCAGCTTAATCCACTCCTCCTCATTTACCTTGAGCCATCCTCACCGGATTCGGGAAAGGGCGTCCGGAACACAGTTTGAGGCTCCATTTTTGTGCTCCACTGTGAAGTCCATATGTTGTAGCTTCAGACTCCACCGTGTGAGTCGGCTGGAGAAGTCCGTCCTCGTCGTCAGCCATCGTAGAGCGTGGTGATCGGTGTGGAGGACGAACTTCGATCCTTCTAGATATTGGCGGAAATGGAGCAGCCCAAAGACGACCGCAAGACACTCTAGTTCCGTGACAGTGTAATTGCGTTCGCTGTTGATCAGGCCGCGGCTTCCAAAGGCAATCACTCTCTCTCTTCCGTCGATGAATTGAGACAAGGCGGCTCCTACCCCTTCCGTTGACGCATCAGTGCTTACATGAAAGCTTTTGAAACTGGAGAAATCAGGTTGGCATAGGAACGATTTGGTGGAGAGTATGCTTTTGATCCTCTCGAAGGCGCCGGCCTGGTCCGGGCCCCAAGCCCATCTTTGCCCCTTGAGAAGGATACGCAGCGGATCGGTCACGGAGCTTAGGTTGGGGATGAATTCCCGATAGTAGGCAGTCATGCTGAGGAACCGTCGGAGCTGTTTGAAGTTCCTGGGAGGGGGATACGAGCTGATTGGCTCGATCTTCTTTTCCATTTGGAGCACTATCTTTTGGATACAATCAAGATCAGCGAGTGAGAAGGGGTAAGGACGCCTTCGGACTGGAGAGTAAGTCCCGTATCAATCGTGGAGTGTAGCCGGAATATTTCCCAATCGATTTGTCTTGTGCCTCTTTGTATTTTGCGATGATGCATTCGAGTTTTCCCCTGTGGCCGGGTTGTCCACGGAGACACGATTAAATCTAACGGAGTGAGAGTCCTCCATCAGGATCAAAGCCTCTCCTCCCATGAAGCGGAGGAAATATTGTATTGATGAAGATCACTCAATCCAAGGAGGCCCTCGGCGGAGGCTCCGGGAATCACAATGGCCAACACCTCGAATTCGCGGCGCACGAAGTGACTCGGGGAGTTATCATTCGCTGTTAGGTCGCCTGTTATTCGGTAGCGGCGCCGGATCGGTATCTCCTTACCGTCCGCCAGGGTGACCGAGAAGTAACAGGGTGCGCAGGAGCAGCCATTTTCGATGAGGAATGGTTCGATGTCGGAGCTCACACATGTAATGTCCGCACCGCTGTCGCATTGGAAGGTGATAGTTTGTCCACCGGGGAGAGTCAATGTAACCTTAGGCGCGGGAGGTGATTGGTTCTTCTGGCGAGCAGATACGTCGAATAGTTGGACGGATGGGGAATGCCGTTCCTGGGGTTTCAGCGGAGTAGTGGAAGGGTTACAGGCTTCCCGTTCTTTCGTCAGCCACTTGTGCCATTCACAATCGTATTTATCTTTTGAGTCGTCAGCACCCAGTCCACCGACGACTCCACTTAGTTTTCCGACTCCCTGCGGAATCGGCACCCGCACCTGTTGGCGTACACGTCGGGTCTCCCGCATCTGAAGCAGGATATCCCTTCCGTTTGTGTGGCGGAGCATTGGAGGGATGGTCGGGCTTTGGTTTGAGCCTCCTTTCGCTCGTGAAGATCGCAAAGTCCAACTCAATCTCCTTTGCGGTTCCTCGCGATTTGGTTCATGTGAATGGCGGGGTTGTCCTGTAACCCTACTGCCATCTCGTATCGGCGGGCATATTCACACACACATCCTCGGCGGTTTTGCATTCTTCTAGGGGGATGTGGAACCTGTATGCGGGTAAAATGCCTTTGTATAGCAGGTTTACTAGCTGGTCGTTGCTGAGTATCAAATCTAGCATGCAAGCCCGCTGTTTCACACTCGCCACGAATATCTCCGCCGGGAGAATAACGGGAGGTGCCGTGGAACGCTAGCCTAGTGAAGGGAGTTCGCCGATGGCCCGCACCTTCTCAAAGATGAAAGACAGATTGGCTCCGTAGAGTGAACAGAAAGCTTCATTGCGGGTACGGGGAAGGGAAAGATTGGAAAATACAAATGAATGTAATCGGGAAGACTCACAGCACCAGACTAGGCAGGGCACAGGCAGGTCTGGAGAAGCTAGAGATCGCCGACGGTTTCCGGCGGAGGGACGTTTGCTGCTGTCGTCAATTCGTGGGCGTCAGCCGACTCTGGGGAACATGAGGTCCAGATGGGAGCGGGTACTCAGGACGCTCCGCTAGATTTCTTGTCGGAGAAGACGCAGCGGGAATCCAGAATCGCACCAAGTATCCCGGTGCTCAGCTTTGGGATTATTCCGACCTCTGATCGAGGATTCACAGATCACGAGGCGGTGGAGTTCCGAGAAGCGAGGGAGATCACGCAAGGCTTTTTGAACCTGCTCCCTGACAATCTCATTCGCCGACTTTGCTTCTTGTCTTTGTTTTTCCTCTCAAGGAGAGGGGTGTTAATCCCCTTCGTCGCCTCTGGTCAAGAAGGGGTGGCACCACTTACGTAGTCCCAGTTGGCCTTTCCTTTTGTTTTCCCCTATTCAGAGCACAGACTCTGATGCAATGCCTAACAGGGGGACAGGGGAATTGGCTTTTAACGTAGGCAACAAACAGTTTTCACGGGCTGGTTGCCTTTGTGTACCAGCCATAAAAGCACTTGCTGGTCACTCCTAAAGTTGGGAAAAACACAGTTTAATAGGCATAAGGGCGCCGAGTTGACAGGGAATAAGGGAAGGAGAACCCTTGCAGCACTAGGAACTGATAGGAATGCAGAAATGTAAAAATGATGGGAATATGTAGAGAAATAAACAAGGAACGAGTTGTGGACGGAAGGAGGGAAGAGAAAGGGTTAGCGGAAGCGTCGAGGCACGAACTATGTTTGTGATAGTATTTTAAAGGATTTCTGATCTAATTCAGGAATATGTGTGTTTTGAGTATAAGGCCGACATAAAGTTCTGGTTTTATTAAAAAGGTCAAATTATTTGTGTTTTAATTATAATACATGAACTTATATAATCTTTTGAGAGGGGTTATTTTTGGATTTTGTCTCAGATACCTGGAGCGGGGCGAGAATGTCTGTAATCCGACAATTAAACAAATTGAAGGGTTCAGAGTCAATAAAGTTAAGGTTATTCATATGGTAAAATTTGCAGTTTGTGTTTCAGAAGCGCTACAAAGTTCAGTTTCACATTTATCTTTAAATTTTATCATTGGAAGTAATGATGGTTTGGATCATTTTTAAATTGACAATAAAGATGTTTTGAGTGAAATTTACGTTGTGTTGATTTATTGTTTAAGGCGAAGTGGGATTCAATATTTAATCTGAACAAGTAAAGTAAGAGAGAGAAAGGGATTATCCAGTCTAGGTTGGTTAAGTCTATGAAAGGGAGTGTCTGTTAACCTTTAACGGGTTCTGCGGGTTTTAATGGAGTAGTTGATCAGGGGATAGTCTGCTGTAACCTCGTGGGCCCAGCTGCAGCGGAAGTTTCCCCTCCCCAAGCGAAGCCGCTGAAACCCGACCGGGTTCTGAAGGTAAAGGTCATTTTATTATTGTTTTTTTTTCCTCTTTTGGTAGCAGAGAATTTTTTTCTTTATTTTTTGTTTATTTGACGCATAGCACGTTACAATACTTAACCGATCCTTCATATGAAGCCAAAAAATGGCCACTTCTGGTTTGACCCATCTTCGTTTTTTGCTCATATCTTTTTTTCCGGCACTTTCCTTCACTTAAGATAGGTGTCATTCGATAGCTCTTCGGTAAGGCCATAAATTCGAGTAATCAAATTCTGGTTCCCTTTTGCCTCCTTAGGAGGGGAGGGAAAAACCAGTTTTTCCCATAGGATCCCATGTTAAAATAACTCATAGAGTACGTGGTCGAATCGGTTTGTTTTTTCGACTTTAAGTAACTGTTGATAAGGGTATTAATTGCTGTAAATTTTGTAATTCTCCCATGGCTGGAAGTGGGTGGGGGCAAATGCCCATATATCGTGGGTTTTCTCCTTTGTTTTGTAAAATTTAAATTGCATGTTTCAAAAAATTTTTTTTTTATATTCATTCATATAGTGTTATTTTGAAACTTATTAGCATAGGAATATAGTATGTTAATATAAGATTGTACTTGTTTTTATATCAGTATATCAAATTAAGGCTTCTACAGTGTGGCTCTCAAATAATTTAAAAGTATCTGCAGATCAGTGAACATTTGTTGATGAGATCTTGGATTGTTTTTTGTTTAAGATATCGATTATACTAAGAGTTAAATTTTGTTTGTTTGTTTGATGTCACATCTGGTAGAAATACTTTTTAAAAGTTGTCAAAAAACAACTGCAATTTTACTCTTATCGTGGAAATGATCTATTCTGACTTTGTCGTCTCTCCCTTCCCCTAGTCTGTTACTGATAATTGAAGCAATGCATGGCTGTTGGAAATTAATTAAATTATTTTTTTATTAAGAATGATCTGTGTTTTCAAACATTCAAGTTCAAAATAAACCAATCCGTACTTATCTAATTTTGAATTCTGTTTACAGTTAATCCTGGTAGGAGATCACTGTCAGTTAGGTCCTGTTGTAATGTGTAAAAAAGCAGCTCGGGCTGGATTATCCCAGTCTCTTTTTGAGCGTCTTGTTGTATTGGGAATTAGGCCTTTTAGACTTGAAGTCCAATACAGGATGCATCCAGAACTGAGCAAGTTTCCATCCAACTTCTTTTATGAAGGTTCTCTGCAGAATGGTGTTTTTGCAGGTAATTGAATTTTGTTTTAATTGCAAGTTTTAAATTTTAAGAAGACAGAATGTAATTAACATATGTCCACAAGTAACTAGAAATTTTTAATAGTAATTATTTATATTAAAAGAAAATATTCATTAAATGATTAAATAATTTTTTTCCTTTTTATTTTTCATTTTGTTAATGTATGTTAAATCTGCAGTTCCCAACCCATGGGCCACGGCCCACTTGTGGGCTGTGGACACTGGTCAAGAGTCTTAACAAGTAAGCCAAGATAAATATCATCGGAGCTTCTGGACATGGGAACAATCGAGTGAAAAAAATTGTATTCTTCGATGGTTTAACTTTAACACTTTCAGGTACCCTTTGCTCCCCTGGTTTACACCACGGGTCATGCTATTTTCGCACATTTTCAAAGTTTTATCCAGTATTTATCCAGATATTGACTCTCGTGGGGGACAAACAATGCCAAAAAATCCAATTGAGTTTTTTAACTTTGACCACTTGTTTTTGAGTTTTCTTACAGTTGTGACAGCTAAGTGAATACAATAAAAGTTCTTTTCTTTTTAAAAAATTATTTTTTAATCCTTCTTGTACAGTATGTTTTACTAATTACTGTCATGTGTGTACATTATTTATATATATATATATATATATATATATATATATAGTTCTCGTCATACGCATATAGGTGTCTATTTGTGTGTTTATATTTTTTACTTGTATATTTAGTTAGTGGGCCTCAAAATAGTTTTTTTACAAAATTGGTGGTCTGCACAACTAAAAAGGTTGGGAACCGCTGTGTTAAATAACAGTGATTAAAATTTAATGATAAATTGTTTTCTATTTAATGATGAACATATATTATCTTTAGATAAATTGCAAGGTTTGTTTTTCTGAATAATGCAGATAATTAAGACATTTATAAATTTTCTAGATCCTACTTTAAATACAATTGAATCCCGCTTTTACACTTTTTAAGGGACTGAAAAAAATGGTGTAAATTATGGGAAATGGTTTCCACATACTAGAACATCAATGATACAGTGTTCAATACATAAAATGATTTGTAATCAATGCTTGGAATTTTTATAACACACAGGACTATATTAAATATTACAACTATCAAACATTTAATTTAGAAAAGGAAAATTATCATACATTTTATTTTAATAACTTTAAAATCTCAAAATAAAAGACAAACCCACATTTCAAACAAAAGATAAAGAGGCCTTCTCTTGACCCCAATGTTTCTCGATAATTGGGATAAAGGAGGGGTTAGCTGGTTAGTTCAAAACCCTCTTTTCTTTAAATGCTGGAAGAAACTTAGTTCTCATTTTACAGAGGACTGGGTGGAATCCTAGGATCCGTCTGGAAGAGAAATTACTTCGAAAACCTTCAGAACTTCTGCTAGGAATTGAACCAGTCTCCTCAGCCTGCAGCCCATTGCCTATATCAATAGACTGCATGGTCCACACATAAGGTATGTTAGAAGGGATTATAATGCAAACAACAAGGCTAGTTTTGGGTGAATTAATAGGTAACAATAGAAATAATGCACCAGGCACACTGCAGTATATATTGTGAATTGTGGTATATGTTATTAAAATTTCTAATTTTTTTGCAGATGAGCGTAAAATGAAAGGTGTGGATTTTCCCTGGCCACAACCAGATAAGCCAATGTTTTTCTATGCCACATCAGGACAGGAAGAAATTGCTGGTTCAGGCACATCTTACTTGAATAGGTAATATTATATGAATAACTTCAAAATTTGCATATTCATGAAATGCACTTAAAGATTAATAATGTTTTGAGTTCATAAATTTTTAGTATTTATGTAGATGGTTTTTGAGAACTTTAGAGGGAAAAAATATTACTAACAGTAATTTCTTTCTGAAATTAAATCTGATATTAGTATTGATTTAAAATGGTTCCAGGTATATTAACAGGATTTCATGTAATCTGAAATTGAAATTTGTAAGTTAGATAAATCATTCAGAAAACTGATTTTACCATGCTTGAATCACTAGTTTTGTTTGTTTAGTATTGTTTTGGTGGATTATTTGTTTAAAAAACAAGTAATGAATTGGAAGTTTATGTAAATAGAAATAAACTATTTAACAACAATTAAACTATTTATTGTATTGTCAGAAATGAACTATTTAAGTAGCATTAACTATCACTTTAAATGTCAAAATTAATTCTTAAGGAAATAGATTCTTCAAATTGATGGGAATCATACATTTAAAGTATTAAATTTGCTATTAACTTCAATTTTTAAATATTACTATTATTATTGTTTAGGACTGAGGCTGCATTAGTTGAAAAGATTACTACTAGATTCCTGAGATCAGGGGTTAAACCTGAACAAATTGGGATTATTACACCATATGAAGGGCAACGAGCTTATTTAGTTCAGTATATGCAGTATAATGGATCATTGCATGCAAAACTTTATCAGGTATGAAGAGTTCTTAATTATCTTGAAAGCATGACGCAGAAATTTATTTTATTTTAATTTTTTGTTTTTGTTTGGAATAGTTTGAAGAATCCTGTTTAGCCCAGCCAATTTGTGCTCAAAAGGGTCCCTAGCAGGAAAGTTTTGGGGTAGTTTTGATTTCTTCCATTCTATATGTTTTTAGGGTGCTGAATCCGAGGAATTTTAAGGTTTGTGAACAAAATTTCGTGATGCAACATTAAAAAAAATGCAAATAAAGGTGAAAAATCTCATGTTTTGGCGGCATTTTCCTTGAAACTCGAAAATTATCAACAATTCGTAAATGACCTTTCTATTCAAAATGAAAGAAAATAAAATTTCCTACAAATTTCGCTGTTTAGGTTTGTTTCTCCGATGAACCATTCGGTCGGAAGCCCTAGTTGAAAATTGGCGTATTTTGTCGGGTCTCCGCGAAAAACCCACTTTTTAATTTATTATTAAACGCTGGCAATGAGGGAATTCCTCCCAGTTCTCTGCACATACCTTAGTTAGATCGTATATGTAAAGGTACAGGTCATGTTTTCACAAATTACAGAATGTTAAATTTATTTAATGAAGTCCGAAATTGTATAAAGTCAGTTACAGAAAAGGTAAAATTCAAAAGAAAAATCTTGAAAATTATGACAAGTTATTATATTACATATGATTATATACTACACTAGCAGCAAAGCCTGTCAGTTGACAGGCATAAAAAAATCTGAAAAATCATTTTATTATCAACTATCAAATATAAAGTAAATGTAATCTAAATACTGTGCTAACTTGTGAACGAAGCTTCTACGGCAAAAATGGTTTTGAGTTTTGAAATCAGCGTAAACAACTGAAAATAAGTATGCCAAATTTCATTAAAATGGATGCAGTGGTAACAAAATTATTTGGTTTTGAACGTATGTTTTGTTAGAATTTCAGTTGTCGAGGTCAGTTCCCAAGAATAAATTTTCATGGTAACAACATTGAATGACACAATGAACTAATATATTTTCATCCAATTTGAGTACTTTTGATTCAATGGTACCATTGAGAATCGTTGGATCTATCTTAATAGCTTAATTATATCGAGTTACAGACAGACAGACAGACAGACGAACTTAGCCAATTTATATATATTTATATATATATATATATATGATTCGATTGATGAATTGATTTAAAATTATTTTTTTTTTTAATGTTTGTCAGACCTATTTAGGTGTGCTTCTTACCTGTACACCTGTAATATAGGTTCTGAGAGTTTAATCGAAAGGATCATTTTCCACCCAAAAAGAAAAACGAAATACCAACCATATCTAAAGTTTAATTTCTGAAGAATAATTATTATTTTTGACTCATAACGCCGAAAGGCATTCAAAACTGACCTTTGTATAATCTAAATACTGTGCTAACTTGTGAACGAAGCGTCTAAGGCAAAAATGGTTTTTAGTTTCAAAATCAGTGTGAAAAACTGAGTAAGCACGCCAAATTTCATTAAAATCGGTGCAGTGGTAACAAAATTATTTGATTTTGAACATATCTTTTGTTAGAATTTCAGGTAAAATTTCATGGAAACAACATGGAATGACAAAATAAACTAATATTTCATCCAATTTGAGTACCCTTGATTCAATGGTACCATTGCGAACCTTGGATCTATCTTAATAGCTTAATTATATTGAGTTACAAACAGACAGACAGACGAACTTGGCCAATTATATAAGTTGATTATTTTATGAGCAATAATTATATTAGCAGTTGTCATTTAGAGGGTCCTGGATAAGGTCCGTCGAAACTGCAATGCCATCTGCAGAATACGAGCGTTTCACCACCCAAGGATGTTTTACCAGTCTTAGGAGTGAGAAATTGTGGTGTGGCACCTTGAGTGATAAGGCGATTGAACAAACTCAAATGAAGTCAGTGAAGAGAAGTGGTGGTCTCACTCATGTTACTCATGAGTAACTGCAGGCGTAGTGACAAGATGGACACAAGGGGATGACAACACTGCACTTAGTACAGTTGTTGTCGCAGATGAGAGGATCAGCTGCCACTTGTCCAAGGAGATGGGCATGAAAAGGTATACAGCGCATTATTGGTGCTGATTTTCAAGCTTTAAAATTCAAACAAAGCGAAAGAGTGCAGCCTCTTGTGATCATGAACAGCTCTATTCAGATACAAGAACGAATGACCATCATGAAACATCCAGATGAAGAGCTGCGAGAATTTGTGCGTTACGAACTTAGCCTCTACCCTCTCTCTCTTTTCGAGGAGCATGGGATAAGGTCAGGAACAACATCAAGCTTGTACAGGGCTTTGCACCGACTGAACAGGCGGATTTGAACGATACAAAATATGTCATGGACGGAGGGTTTTTGTTAAACCGGGTCAAAAATAGTAACATTGTGGATGCAGGAAGGCAGGCCTTCATTGCTCCCCGATCTGCACATCGTGCAGAGGTCTGTGTGAAAACGTCCAGAAGACAGCATTGACATAGACGAAGACGCGACCGAAGAAAGAGACTGAAACTACAATTTGACTGCCTAGTTGGGATTTTGAATAATTTGCAGTATTCTAGCATTGATGACAAAAAGTGCAGTTAGAACAAATTTTAGAAAAGTATTCGTTGATAAACAGTTACCATAATTTTGTTATTGCTCTCTCAAGGGGCGAGTTTTCAATTTATGTGCTGGCATGTCCAGTACTATTGTTGTTTTTTAAACTGTATTTTCTTTGTATTATTACAAAATGAACCAAGCTGCTTTTAGTTCTTGAACATGTTGACTGCTGCTATATAAGGGTTGGCCAATCCGCAAGAGCCATTAGATTATTTTATATTTTTATTATTTATGTAAAATAAGAAGTCAGTACATATCATATTTCAACCTTTTCCCCCCTTCTGACAAATCAACTCTCGCGTCTCCATGTAGGTGCTGCATCTTAGATTAAATTGCTACCTAAGTGTCATTTATACGACTCCTCAATATTAGATTTTGGGTAGTTCTTTGATGGTTTCGTCAATGAAATGGTAAGGAAATCAAAATAAAATATCAATATGATAGAATAAAGGATATATTTTTTTATGCATAAATAAAAATGAAAGTAAATTTTAAGGAAAAAAATAAAAAAACACAAAATCAAATTAGTTGTGTATGATCAAAAAAACTTAGGTAGCATTTTTTTTTTTTTTTTTCTCAAATTCTCAATGCTAAAATCAACATAAAATCAATAACCAACAAACTTAGAGAATCTCGTATTTTTGAAGATCCTAGTACATCGCTGATTATTAGGGGTGTATGTGTGTGTGTGGGGGGGGGGAATAAATAAAAAATGTGTGGGGGGGGGGGAATAAATAAAAAATTCAGTGCCAACAACTGTTTACAACAGTTCAAGATGTCTACAAACTGTTGATTTCAGAGTTGTCAATAGAGTTTGCCTACCCACATAATAATTGGCACAGTATAATTGGCTTGTCTAGTACTATCGCTATCTATATGGATCTGCGTAGTCAAGTCAACTTTTTAAGCATTCATTAGGTAGGAGAAATACATAGTTAAAAACAATTAAAAATGTTTAAATATATTAAACATTGATTTCCCTAGATAATTAAATCTATCATTTATTGCACTATATTTATAAATTCCATTGTTGCATTTTTCCTCTTTATGTGTTCACTTTTTATTTCTGGGTTTTTCGCCCTAGGCTGGATCTCTCAGGTCCAGGTACTTTTAGTTTTCCTGTTTTTCATTACAGTTCATCACCTATTGGACTGCTGTTCCTGGTAGCTTTGGTAATAACATGTACAAGTCCATCACTATGTCATCATGCCAATTTGTGCACCGTTTAGTCATTGAGACATGTTCAAGCTTTTCCATGAGTCTACGAAACCTAGCCTGTCCACTTTTGTTTTGCTTTGTAACTTGTGTAATGTGAATTGTAAACCATGTTATTGGCATTCAATATAATGGCTCATCAATTAAGTACTGAAGAAATCAATAAACTATTATTAGAAAGTTATTTTGATTTTCAGTTTAATATAATTCTTGAATTTTTCTTACTAATGTCATTAATTTCATTTTTCAGAGAGTCAATGAAATATCATTTGTAGTAAATATCTTGAGGCTTACATTACAAACATAAGATTCCTTTTACTATAAATAATTTCATAAGATGAAGTTTTTTTTTAGTTTATTTGAATGATATAAAGCTCGTCTGCCTGAGAGACGCAGGTTGTCTGTTATTTTTTCTCACCTTTCCTTTCTAGGGCTAAGAAAAGCGTATTGGCCCGAATGTAGCGCGATGTTTTTTTTCCGAAAATACAATCTCAAAAACAGCATTCACATTATTTTTGCAGTCTTGCATTTTAAATAGCGCCTGAATGTAAACCATCTGCAATACAACTCTCACGCATCGCCTTCCGCACATTTCCTTCCGCGCCAAGCTCTTATCAGCTGTCTACTAGTTCAGCTTCGTTTCATTTTCGTCTTCCTTGACTTACTTAGATTTAGAACTCCGGGGTTATCTAACTAATAATGAGTGATGAAGAAAGAGAAGATGTAATGGCTCAAGATGAAGAAATTAAGCCTGCTGATCATGTGGAAAAGAAAAGTTCTTCCATCTTTTTAATCAACAAGGGATTGCGAAGGAGCTACGACGTAAACTTCAAAACCATGGTGGCGAACGAGGCTATTCAAACGAATAACGTAAGAGCTTCACAGAAATATGTTCTTTCCAAAGTGAACTTTAGACTATGGAGAAAACAACTAGACCAATACAAATCGGCAAATAAAACTTGTAAAGCATTCCGAGGACCTAACAAAGGACGTTTTGAAGAACTTGAAAATCGTGTTGTGCTGTACATTTGAGGAAAACGTGCTGAAGGTTCCAGATTTCACGCGAAACAATAACTTTCAAAGCTATTGAGGTAGAAAGGGAATTGGGAATTCCAAGAAATGTATTTAAAGCAAGTCTTGGGTGTTGCAAATGTATGATGAGGTGCCAAGACTTAGTCACTGCATCGGCGCACTTCTCTCGCGCAATGTTTGCCGAACGATTTTAATGAAAAGCTGTTATCATTCCAGCATTATGTTATCGGATTGTGTTTTTACACATATAGGCCTTCAAACATGGCTGTGCACAATAAAGGTGCTAACTATGTCATTGTTAAATCGACAGGCAATGATAAGTCGTGGATCACTGTTATGCTGGCTGTCTTGGCTGATGGTAGGAAGTTGCCACCATACGTTATCCTAAAGCACAAAACGATGCCTAAAGAAAAAATACCACCAGAAATCATTCTTTGTGTTCAAGAGAAGGAGTGGATGGACGAGGCACTAGTGGTGGATTGGCTGAAGGTTGTTTGGGGTCATCGACCCGGTGCTCTATTGAGCCAGAGGGCTATACTTGTCCTTGATTCCTTCAGAGGACACCTCACTCCACGGATCAAACAACAAGTGGCATCCATGGATACTGATCTCATAATCATTCCAGGGGGAATGACGTCTCAGTTGCAAGTACTTGACGTTGTAGTAAATAAGCCATTCAAAGAATTTGTAAAGAAAGAGTACAGTGCTTGGTTGTTGGCAGGTAACCATGCTCTAACACCTACATGCAAGATAAAGAAGCCATCCATTCCATTGCATGGAACAAGATTTCCACCGAAAGCATTGTGCATTGCTTTAAAAAATGCTGTATTTCCAATGAAATGGATGGCACAGAGGATGATATTCTGTGGGAAGATAAGGGGGAAGTTGAACCTGTCGAAGAGGACAACTCAACTTCTAGTGAAAATTCTGACTAGGAATCACATTGGTGAACTGTGATTGGCCTAGGGCTATGTGAGCGTATGATTGGCCCTAGCACTGTTAAAAAACATAGGCCTAGGTCCTAACATTATTCAACATATTTTGTTGTAATAGTGAAATTTTAGGTTATTCATTCATTGTATTGTAAATAAAAATTGCTTGTAGCCTACATTTTAATTTTCTTTTTATTTTTTTATTTTTCTTGAAATGATTTCGAAAAATTGGAGGTCGTGTTATATTCGAGATCGTGCTGTATTCGGGCCAATACGGTAACCCTCTGTTCCTGTTTTCACAACTCCTTAACTTTACTGATTATTGAACTCATTCCATGTTTATTGTGTTCACATATGGAATGCTAACTCTGATGTTCAGTTGCTCTCTACATTGTAGAATACTAAAATTGGTTCACAAGTCATACGCTCTATATCAGAATTTCGTATATTTGCAATTGCTTACACAAAATACAGTAAAAAGCTATTATTACAAATACACAAGCAAAAATTAAAATACAAGTTTAAAATGAAACTAAGGCATTTGTAAGTATTGACAGTTGATAGTAAAGATGAAGATAATGATTTGCTATTTTAATAACAGACAATAACATAATTTTGGGTTGTCCTCTAAAAGCTATTATAATGCAGTTATAGTGTGTGTTTGTGATGTGCATTGAATATGTTTGAGTGTAATCTATTAAAAGTAATTGCACAATGGATGATGTGAAAATTATAAATCATTTACTTCTTCTGTACCTCATAATTACAATACTTCAGTCCAAATCTCTTGCTGACCTTCTTCAGGCTTAATCTACTATAAAGCCATTCAATTTGAATTTAAATAATAATGCATAACATCTAACAAGAGTAATCACATTCACTACCTAATCAATCCATAAATTTAAGTAAATAACAATAGACATTCTCTCAATTAAATGGTTGTGGAAATGTTACTGAAAAATGCTAAATTTAGGGCTATCTGCCCAAGTCTTAGAAAACTGTTATTCAGTAAATAGAATAATAAGAAATCAGCCTTATTTGCCTTGCCAGGTATTCACAATTGGTTTGCCATTAAGATGTCCTTGGTTTGATTCAAGAAAATTCTAAGTGCATAACAAATATTAGCTTCATTGTGAAGTTAAATATTCTAATATAGACTATATTCTAGGCATCAAATAATCTCAGGATTTAAACTGGATTCTGATTAATTATAACAATGTGAATTATAAGATTCACTTTCAAAATCATCTTTAAACATATTTCATATATTAAATGTTTAAATAGACTGTTCATTAAATCATTTTGAAATGAATTGCCTTTTTGAAGTCTTGTTATTCTTTATTTTTCTTTTCTTTAATCTTGAGGTGTCATTATGTTTACCTTCTTAATTAAAATCTTGTTCAGGTTTATTTGTTTTTATTTTTTTTGTTTTTTTTTGTTTTTTTTTCGAAAAGAATCTATCGTATGCAGTAAAATCAGTGAAAAGGTTTTGTGTGCTATGAAGTGGAAAAATTTGAGAAGCACTGATATGCCATACCTTACAGTTGGAATAATATGTTCTATTAAAAGAAAAATTAAAAAAAAAGATTGCTCAAGTAGTTTCACTCTCAACTTTTCTCCACTTATAATTTCCTATTTTCCTTTTCATATTTGCCTGTATTGATAAAAATAAAAAAAAAATTTCAAAATTTATTACTCAGTAATCCCTGACATAATTTTAGTTGACCTTATTTGATTCAGATAAATATTACTTTTGTTAAACTTGTTATTTTAGTTTTTTTAAGTAAGTTTTTATATTTTCAAATTTTTTAATGAAGTTAAAATGTAAAACAAACAATCACTGCAACATTTAAATAAGTAAAAATAACATACTTCTTTGCTTTTGCTAAAAATAAACAATATTGAAATCATCAACTAGGTGGAATCCTTTTAATAACTAAAATTTTATTAGGTGTGATATTCATTGTCTTGAGTAACAAAAAGATGTGTTCAGATTGTTTTTTTCCTTCCTGTATATACTAACTTGCTTTTTTTTTTTTTTTTTTTTTTTTTGTTAATCTTTATAAACACTAAACTATTAGGAACTTGGCTTAATTTTGCCAAAATTTTACAGCAGGGTAAATTAACTTCCAGAGAATATTAGAGAAATATGTATGTTCATGAACAAACATTAGCAAGATTTGGTCTTTTGAAGAATGAAAAGAAATGGTTTGATTATACGTCAGTCTGGTATAAATGAGATCAATTACACTAGGCAACAGTGAAAATGTATCTTGAACAAAACCATTTGATCTTTACTAAATCGACCATGCTGATCACGAAAATGACCATTAAAATCTCAGATTAGCTCTAGTTTCATAGATATGGGGGGGGGGGGGGTCAGAATCAGTTAGTGCTAAGAATTCATTTTGCCTGTCCTGAAATTGCCGTGGAAATCCTACATATGTTAAACAGCATAGCGGTTCTAACCCTCTTACTTCACATCATACAGTGTTGGAAGCCTATTTTTATCCGCAGTGCCCAGCAACAGGGAAGGGAGAGGCCCTCATATATGTGCCATATCTTGTGCCACAGGTCTTCGTTCGTGGTTGAATCGTAAAAGATCGTCAATGGGCTTTGCTATTTCGATGATCTGGAGAGAACCAATTAACCATGCAAAAATAACAATCATTTATGTGGTTTAATTTTTGCAAGACAACTCCCTTAAAACAAGATATTTCAAAGAAGAAAAAGTCAGCATTGACGTATCCTAACATAAGATCAGCTATGTGTCCAGTGCCTCATGGAGATGGACTACCTCTTCCCATCCCACCTGATTCTTATACAATTAGTGACGAGGACAGCAGTGACTAATGCTACTCCATCACCTTCTAAACCGAGCACATCGAAAGATTCAGATTTCCATTGTAATGAGGAGTCTACACAGCAACAGAAAGTAACACAGTTGAATGATCTGGTAAGATATTTGGAATTGCCTAAAGGTAAAGCAGAACAGTTGGCATCTAGATTGCAGCAGTGAAATTGTCTTGGCCAATCGGTAAATGTCATTGTGTTCCGTGAACGCCACACTCCATTCCTACCATTTTTCACCAAACAAGATAACTTTGTATTTTGCAGAGATATTGAGGGTCTCATAAGAGCTCTAAAAATTGACTATAAAAGTGATGAATGGAGATTGTTCATAGATTCATCAAAAATAATTCTAAAGGCTGTTCTTCTACACAATGGTAACTTGTTTCCATCTGTATCAATTAATTATGCAGCCTACATGAAGGAAACCTATGACAATATGAAGCAGAGTTATGCACTGTTATGCAGAGTTAAACTATGAGAAGGTTAACTGGCACATTTCCGGTGATCTGAAAGTCATTGCCGTACTACTTGGCTTGAAACAGTGTTACCTCAAATTCTGTTGCTTTTTGTGTATGTGGGACAGTCGTGCAAGGGGCATGCCACTATAAACAGAAGGAATGGCCTGTGCATCTTTCACTTGAACCTGGAAAAGATAATGTTATTAGCAAAACACTTGTAGAATCCAGAATGGATGGCAGATTACTGCTGGACACTCATCAGAGAATCATCAGCAACAGAATACAAACGGCAGGCAAAGCGATTGCGCCTCCAGAGACATTCCTCCGAGGGGAAACATTAAGGTAAATACATGCATTATGCTTTTAAGGATAATTATGATAAGTTGAGATATCTAAAAAACTAGAGCTAAACATGCATCTTAATGGCCATTTTCATGTTTAGCACACTCGAGAACATAAAGATCAACTATTTTCATCAAAGATATAGAGAAAAAGTTTAATTTTGTTGCCTAGTATTATATTTCATTTTTAAAAAACAGAGAAATATTATTATTTTCATTTATAATTTTATAATTAATACTGTCAAATAACAGCTTTGGGAAGTTCTAGTGAATTTACAACTGAATAGCTCATTCAAAATTTGAGTTGATACTGTTGATAACCTGTTGCTTAATATTTTGAATATATTTTTAATTCATTGCAATTGTTTGTTTTAGGAAATTGAAGTAGCAAGTGTTGATGCATTTCAAGGAAGAGAAAAGGATCTAATTATTATGTCTTGTGTGCGTTCAAATGAACATCAAGGAATTGGCTTTTTAAATGATCCTAGAAGGTTAAATGTCGCACTAACCAGAGCTAGATATGGAATAATTATTGTTGGAAATCCTAAAGTACTTTCAAAAGTAAGTCTTTCATCTGACTTTTTATCAAGTGTTTTATTTACATTTTTTTAAAATTTATTGTGTTACTTCCTGCGAAATAACTCAATAGTTTCTACAGTGGAAACTCGATTAACCGTCACTCACTGTTATCCGTCATTGATCGCAAAACCTACTTCTCCGTAAATTATGGGACATTGCCGCGAAAAAAAGCTTGAGCCTCGAAGAAACAGAAGAAGATGACTAGTTACAGCTTCAACATATAAAGCTTATTATTTAGTAGGCCTACTGTTTTATGTTTCTATTATTGTTATTATTTGTTTGGTGTTTGACGATATCTATTTGTTACCGATAGATTTTTCTTTTTATTAATTTATTGTTTGCCTTTTTTCCCAAACCAGCATTGAAATTTCGTTACTGTATATGTTTATTGCGAAATTTCTGTTATCTGTCTATTCGGTTAATCCTCACAGTCCCGGTCCCGAAGGTGACGGTTAATCAAGTTTCCACTATACATTCCTTGCAAGTCCTGGAATTTTCAACTAAAATATGTTCATTATTCTTACTTGCTTTTTTTTAAGTGCGTTCAATGAAAGAAAGAAAAAAATCCCTTCAATCACAATTGTAAATAAAAAACCTGGAAAATACAACTAGTATTAAACAAATTTTAACAAGTTAATAATAATTACTGAAGCCATAATTATATGATAATTTAATTAAAAAGTTAATGTAATTAATATTTTGTATTTTATTTTTCCCTTTTGTGAACAGATTAAATTCATTATTCTCTGATTGTTCTGTCAGTTTATATATATATTTATTTAATCTATTTTATAGCAACCACTGTGGAATCATCTCTTGACTTTTTATAAGGAACAGAAAGTGCTAGTTGAGGGTCCTTTGAATAACTTGAAAGAGAGCATGATCCAGTTCAGCAAACCACGAAAACTAATCAATACCATAAATCCTGGCAGCCACTTCATGAGCACTGCAATGTATGATGCCAGAGAAGCACTTATTCCTGGCAGTGTATATGACCGCACCAGCCACATGAATGGAGGTAAATTTCCTGATATTTAGTTGAAGTATTGCTTCTTAGAAGAAATGTTTAAAGAATTTACATTTTAAAAAATCTGTTTGGCTAAATAGTCAGACTTAAAAGAAATTTTCTTTAAAATAAAGGGATGGGGTTCTATTTCGAAATCTTTCAGTACCAAATTGAGTTTTTTTTTTAGTTAACAAACTTAAAACTTTTGAGGCTTTTCTTTATGTAATATTTAATCTTTGTTCATTTCTTAGATCTGTTGTTTTTTTATTTTGTTTTTTTGTAACATTATGTAATAAACGTAAATGTTAATTAACTTTTGAATTTGAAATTTTTATACATTCAGAAACACAATAGTTTGAAATCTGAATATTAGTTTGTTTCCATTTAATATAAATTATTTGTAACACTTTCTCTGTGTTTCTGTTCAAATTTTAAATGCTACTAAAAATAATCATTTTTTTTTTTTTTTTTTTTTACTTAGGTACGACATATTATCGACCAGATGCCTACAGTCGAACGCATGATCAGATCAGTTACATAAGCCCTGAAAGAGCACATGCTGCTGTAACGAATTTACCAGTTCCCGTTGGAATGTTTATGAATATGGCACATATACCACCTCGATTTTATAACCAACATCAGCAGGCCTTACAAGGTATTTATTCCAAATGAAATTTGGAGTTAATTTGAAATTTAACAAATACATATGAAATACTGGAGAAAAAAAAAATATCTTAATTATATTTGCTTAATACTTGCATGTATTCCAATAATTGTAGGATTTCCATTGAATATAAATCCTACTGATCCTTATTTTGATATAAATATTTATTACTAAAATTAGCAAGGCAAAATCAGAAGGGTAGAAATCCAACTCGGAAGGGAATTAAAAGCCAGAAGAATGGGAAGTTCAGTATGAATGGACCTCCACTCAATCTATCTCAGCCTTTCAACAGTCAAGCGAGTCAGGTATTTGCTGTGTTTTTGCCTTTTTCAAAATGAACATAAGTTGTTTTAGGAAAAGTTACATAAAGCACTTTATTTAATCTTTTTTAAATCTATTATTCCCTTAGCCTATTTTTAGTTTTATTTAATTATTTATTTATTTTAATAGGATGCTACCCAACCATATTCTCAAGGACCTTTGGCACAAGGTCATTTATCCATGAGTCAGATAAGTCAGCCAGGCTATCCAGGTCTTTCACAACCAGGATTGTCCCAACCTGAACTTTCACAGGCAAGTGAAAATTTAAATCCTTAATTTAGGCATTAAGAGACTGGACTTAACCCTTCTGAATAATTTTTTGAGATATTAAACATTAAAAGTTAAATACTTGTACACAAATCTGGACTGCACATATCCTTTGTTTTTTATCTATTTTTGGGATAATAGTGATAAGAGTTTAGTCCATTTTACCAAAAAGTAGGAGCTCAAAATTTGAGGGTTAGTCCACTCTGCCTTTTAACGTCTAAATTTTAAGTTACATATTTATTTATTTGGTTTGTTTGTAAAGCAAGCTAAATTGTAGGTCATTAAAAAATATAAGAAATCCTCTGTAATCGCTGGCTAATCACTTGTTCATACATTTCATTAATAATGTGTGCTCATAATGCAGCTGGTATAATTGTTATTAGGGTGGGTCTGGCATTTGCTCATCCGTTTTAGCGTTATTTGTTGTTATCTATGTATATATTTATTTGATACATGTTATCTTTTCCTTCAGCAAACGCTTGAAATTAAGATTAAACCAGAACTTCATTAACATATACTTATTTTTAGTCCAGGCATAATAGGAAAAAACGCGGCATAAACCTACCTATCTAGTTTTAAAATTTGCAGGATTGTGTAGGGGTAGGTCACCTGAACAATGTCCAATGAAGTCCCCTCGATTACAAGCGCTGCGGGGGGTGGGAGGGAGGTGAAAGGTTCCGTTTCTCATTGTTTCGATCGTAACCCGAAAACAGTGCGTCTTAGCGACAATACCTACATAATGAAAATAAAAGCCTAGTAAATTTCCCATAACTTTGTTCCTATACATAATTATGGAAAAACGCATGGTTTGCAAGATATACGCTATCCAAAGTATGTAATTTTCACAAAAATAAATTTTTCATAACATGTTGCATCAAACTGACCTGTTTAGGTCAACACTCGGTCGTTTCACAGAAACAGCGTTAGAAAGAAAATTGTAGAGCATGAAATTTCCTTTAAGAATGTATTACACATACCGTATATACAGTTATATTGAAGACATCAAGAGGTATAGCGTTGAGAAGATTTTTGCCAAAAATAGTTATTTTGCAAGAAAACTGCGCAGGTCTGTTTTACATTAAGGTGGGCGATAAATATCTGCAGAGCGTTGTATATATGGGCTAGATATATGTTTAGATAGCCTTAATATGTAGTATGTGTATGGAACAAATATAATTTAAAAATATGTATTGTTTGAAACAAAGAGAATTAGAGAGTAAAATAAAGTACAGAAGTAAAGTTGAACGAAACACATTTTATTGGCAAAAAAATGGGTGAATATACTGTATAAAAACATTCCACAAATCTTCAATCTATCGGCTCAACCAGATCCATCTCCACATCTTCCTCCTCCATAAGGTCGTCCCCAAGGATGCGTGTGCTGTTGAGGCAGGCTCCTTCTCATCCACAAACTGACGAACAGTAAATACCAGTGTCTCTGCAGCCACACCTAGTACCGCAGCCGGTAGCACAAATGGCAGAAAATTGATTCCAGGACTCTGGCAGGAGGGTCTATTGTTTTGATGGGATTGAGGACTCTACGATCATCTCGAACCCAGCCCCACTGTTCTGGATCGAGAAAATTACCCAGCCGTAACTGCATTTTGCTAATTTTGAATTCAAAACAAACTTCTATAAAATTTTCAAGATCCTATATTTATCTAATCTGATTTACCTAAACCTATCTAGAATAAGAAAGTCCTATCAGCTGAGAGAAAAATTTCAATAGAAATTTTACTTACAATAAAATAGTCGAAAATACCAGTTGAACATATTCGAATAATCCTATTCCTTTTATCTTGGCCGGAATATTCATTGCTGGTCGACTAAAAGCTCTAGAAATCTTTCTGAGTCCGTCACTACGAGGATCGGTGTTCGGGTTAGGGTTATTTTTCCGATCTCCGAGTCTCTCACACCGTTAGATAAATTTCACCTGGATCTTCTTCTTTCAAATCAGCAGTAGTTGATCACTTTTCGCTTTCCATTCATTTACTTGGATTCTTCATCCGTATGGAATCTAAGCGTTGTATTCTTTCAGGAGTTCCCGGGCCTAGTTGTGTCTCACGGTCGAACGAGTCTTCCGTCCTCGGATCAATCAATCGTCTAAGGTTCTCGCATCTGCTTCGGAAGGGATTGTCCATTCGCCTTTGATCTATGCAGCAACTGGAATCGTCTTCAGCCATTCCTAACTTTGATTACCGTCCTTATTTCTCGGGCACGCTATTTCTGGTATCTTCCAAAAATTTCCCGTCGATTGAAGAAACATCACAACTGTCTCGCTTTCGTCTTAGCGAACTATTGGATCATTTATCCTCCTCCGGGCATTCTCTTCTATATTGAGAATATTGAGACTTTCTCACGCTTGCTTCTTTGATGAGAAACTTTGCTGGTCAGGAATTCTTGCCTTCATCTACTTTGGTCGAGGAAACCAAATCCGCTTACTAGAAAACATTTGCAGTCATAATTTCCACTGCTTATTTGGTGCAGGGAACGAAGCAAAGAACCCGCGGTTCAGTTCGGCAGCTATTTTGCTGCATGTCCTATCTGGTTGCAGGATCGAAGTGAACTCACTGTTGAGTTTGGCAGCTATTTTGCTGCCCGTTCTATCTGGTTGCAGGATCGAGGTGAACTGTCATTCTCGCCACCTAACAATATCGTCTCTTATTAGGATAATTGTATGTGTCGCGAGAAAAGAACTTCGCTCGTGAATGATCCATTCCTACGAGCTTCAACAATTACTTTGAATCGCTGTCAAAACATGTAAAAAAGATAGCCTTCCACGCTAATTTAATTATATCCTTCAAGAGCAAATTAAATTTGCCAACACGAATAAATTTAGGATTATCGAAATTTTCTTTTAACTTAGAAATTCTCAACGCTGAATTTCTACAATCACAAAAACTGTCGATGCAACACAAACAAAATAACCAAGAACTAAATATATTCACTGTCATGTCATGTCTACACTATACATATACATATGAGCTGACATTGAAGTTGAACACGTGTACAACATTGCAGAGTGAGGCTATTAGCCGTTTCGGAGTTATTGCGCAAATTTACTATTTTTGGCATTAATCTTCTCAACGCTATACCTCTTGACGTGTTCAATATAACTGTATATATGTATATATATTTATATATCCTTAAAGGAAATTTCATGCTCTACAACTTTCTATCTAACGATGTTTCTGTGAAACGACCGAGTTATGACTTAGACAGGGTCAGTTTGATGCAACAAGTAACGAAAATTTTATTTTTGTGAAAATTACTTACTGTGGATAGGGTATATCTTGCAAGCCATGCATTTTTCCGTAATTCTGTATAGGAACAAAGTTATGGGAAATTTACTAGGCTTTAATTTTCATTATGTAGGTATTGTCGCTAAGGCTTGTTTTTGAAGTTACAAGCGAAACAATGAAAAACAGGACCTTTCACACACCCTCCCACCCCCCCGTGACCTGTAATCGAGGGGACTTTATTGGACGTTCAGGGGACCTATCCCTACACAATCCTGAAACTTTTAGAACTACAAAGGTTTATGCCGCATTTTGCCCTTTTTGTTTCAGTCTACCTGGACTACTTATCGATATTATAAATCCATTATAGAAGATAAATAAAAATATTTAAAAACAATTCTTGTACAGTTTCAGGGAATCATAGTTCCCCATCATCAGCAAATATAAAATCTTTTTTAATTACGCATTGTGTGTGTCCAGTAATTTTTATAAACTTCTTAAAAAAAAACATTTGTTAATAAGTTTTTTGAATCCATTATAGACAAAATAACTTATTGTATACTTCTTTTTTACTTCATCACAATATTTCGAATGGCTACTCTACTATTCTTCTTCAGGTTATATATCTATATATATATATATAATAACATGTATAAAAGGGAATTTATTATTTCTCTTTTTACAATATTTTAAAATCATACAAACAATGAATTTCACTGTTTCTTAGTAATAATGTAAAAGTATGAAACAAATGCATATTAATATTTTTCTAATTGTTAAAAGCGTAATAATGAATTTACTGAGTTTTTTTCTTTTTCTCTTTTAAATATTTCTTAAAAATTCCCAGGGAGCTATGTGATACTTTAATTTATTAATTAATAAAATTATAATTAATATTAATTATTAATATAAAATTTCATATAATATTTATTTATTTATAAATATTGTATGAACGAGTACCCCAAAGAACCCGTTGATAGAATCACAAAAAAATTTTTGAAGAACATGAAAAAAAGAAGGTTTGAAAAAAATGATTCAAATGATTATACAAACTATCTGCGTTACCCAATTCATACTAAAATAAATAGAGATTAGGAAAGTATGTTCCGAAAAGAAAAATTGTATCTTTTAAGGACAATAAATTAATGAAATTAAATAAAAGATCAAGTAACGAAGGCCTTCTTAATATGGGTATTATATATAAACTCCAATACAGAAATAGCAACAAAATCTGTTATGGAAATTCAAGCAGAACTTTAAAGGAAAGACTATCCGAACACATACATGCTTACAAGAACAGATAACCAAACTTGTATGACTGGTCATGCCATGCCATGACATCCGGACATAACCCGGATCCAATAGCCAGGTAGTATAAAAATGTAATGATGAGAAGGACAGAATTCTCAAAGAATCATGTTACATAAACTCAAAAGAATGTATTAATAAGAACAAATCCCTTAAAGCTTGGGCACACAGAAAGCGGTCTGTCGCGACGGGCAGCGATCTCCGACCGAGGTCAGGCGGTTTAGTTGTAATTTAGTGTTGCATTATCTCGTTCACACTCGTTCTACCGCCGCCCTCTAGTGTTGCCCGCGATGACAAGCTATCTGGTTGTACAGAATTACAGATTTTAGCGTGACCGCCTTCCAATAATGACTGATCAAATAGAAATTTTTATAGAAAATGTGCGTAAATATGAATATTTGTTTGATAGTTCACACGAACATTATAAAAATGTTTTAAAACGGCTGAAGCATGGAATGAGATTGCTCAAGAAATATTTAAAGCGCTTAAATAAGAAAAGAACAGAAAAAAAAAGTATTTTTCTTAGCATAATTTACTCACGCAATCAAAAATAACTAACGTAAACTATGTACGATGAGAAAAAAATATATCAGAATAGTAGACTATATTTAGTTAGCTCTAGAAATGACTACATTTACATCTTACTGTTCATTAAAACAATGTACTGTAGTAATTAAGAATTGAATGCACAACAGTAGTGTAGTCATGGGTTTTCTATCTATGGGATATATTTTACTTGATTTAAAAATAAAATCAGTATAACCATCATACTAATTTTAGACTTACACTATATTAAGTATGTATACAGTATATTGAGTAACTTAAAAAACATACATTTGGAATAAAATATACTTATCGTTTCTAGTCTATTCAAGATATTAAGTGTACTTTATTCAAAATATGTGTATTTGTAAATTTAATATTGATGTTACATGTCTAAAATTATTGTAATAAACGATTTTCAAAAACACGTTAAGCTATTTCAGTAACATTCGAGGTAATTTAACTTAAAATCATAAATAAAGTTCGTAAACATATTACAATTTATCCTGAAACAGAAGATTAATATAACATAACATAAAATGGGAGGTACTATTAAGTCCCTAACACTTCGGCCTCAAAAGGCCTATTGTGTATCCCAATGTCCTTAATTCTGATTAAGTCCTAGGATTTTACCAATCTGTAGTGTTTTTGGCAGGGGTATCGTCACATGGTTTGAGGGATTGGGAAAACCCATACCTAACTTGTGTCTAGTGCTCGCAAGCGCTTCACACTCACATAGTATGTGTGCTGCTGTTTCATCAGCTTTTCCACATCTTCTGCAAGTAGGATTTGAAACTATTTTTATATTAAAAAGGTGTTTCATTAAGTGACAGTGACCTGTAAAAAGTCCTGTCAAGATTCTAGTCTGGTTCTTATTTAAACTAATAAGTTCCCTGGCTCTTTTCCTTAAAGGTTCTTTAATAAAGAGCTTTGAGTGTTTCTGCCCTGGAAGATTACTCCAATAGGTCTTTTGCTGTCTTCTTGCCCAGTCCCGAATTGCAGTTTTAGTGGTTTCAATAGAGATCCCACAGACTGGTTCAGGTCCAATGAACAAGGTTTCAGCTCCTTTTTTTGCTAGTTTGTCTGCTAGCTCATTACCTTCAATCCCTTTATGTCCTGGTAACCATATTAGGTTTATCCAATTATGTTCAGCAAGACTATTAAGGCTTTGCTTGCATTCCCATGCTAATTTAGAATTGGTATTGGGAGAATTCAGGGCTTTAAGAGGTGCCTGACTATCTGTAAATATATAGATATTTTGAAAAGTCTTCAAATCTTCAAAATAAAACAAAAATAAATGTATAAAACAATACATTTATTAAAATAAATATCTCTTAATTTTCGAAAAGACATGACTTCTTTTCTTTTTCAAAGCCAAAAAAAAAAAACAATATGTTACAAACAAGTAGGGGAAAAACGATACATATGTGAGACATTCATGAAATTGTATTGTTACAACAATACTTACAATTGTTAGTTATTTTTCGGCTTTGAAAAAGAAAAGAAGTCATATCTTTTCGAAAATTAAGAGATATTTATTTTAATAAATGTATTGTTTTATACATTTATTTTTGTTTTATTTTGAAGATTTGAAGACTTTTCAATATATAGAATGTCTAGAAGAGGGAGAATTAAGAAGACTTATGGTGTATACATACCCTCCAACTTCTACGGAGTATCCGTAGTTTGTACGGAAAATAAGTAAGTACTACGAAACTACGCAAAATGGGGAAAAGCTACGGAATTCAGAAATTTTCATCCTTAATTTTTTTTTCCTCAAAAAAAAAAAAAAAAATGTGCTGATCAATTACGCTTTCCTGTCAAAATGGACGCCGCCGTCTGTTCTCGCCAAGAAATTATAGTTAACTTATAGTAGGCTAATGTTTAATTATCGGAGAAGTTCTAATTTATAAAAATACTTGTTTATTTATAGACTTTCATTTACAAATTATGTCTGTTAGATTTCAGGATTTATAAATACAATTCGCTTTTGTTAAGTAACCAGCGATTAGCGCACGACGGAAGTGCTTGACCAGAATAATCGATGCTACATGCGCAGATCTCACAAAAACCGGGCGGCTAACTCTCATTCGGTTCGTAAATTTGTTGAAAGCTGCATACGCTTATATCATGGATCGGTTTTTAAAACGCAGTAATAAGGATGTAGATGTAGATCCGCCTAGAAAGAAAAAAAACAATCAAAAATTTCGAGAGAAAAGATCCGTTGCCCATGGGGGTCGAGACGACTGTAGACGTCTAGTGGTGCCACATAGTAATGCTGCAACAGAGGGACTAAAAAAAAAATCAAACTATGGGGAGATCAACAATGAACATAAAAACGTTAGAAGCTCTTTTAATTACAAAGTCAAATATGGACTGTTGTTATAACAAAAATTTTAATGCTGATGAATTAAAAAGAGCAAAAACTATCTTTCGCTGCCGCCGCCCCCGGGCGGCCCCCCCCCCCCTCCCCGGCCACTACGGATAGGAGGATGACCAATGTTGGAGGGTATGTATATAGATATTTCTATTTTTATATTAACGTTTTATATTTTCATAGGTACATTGTAGAATGGCATATGTTTCCGCTTGGAATACTGTTGAGTAGACCCATAGGCTTAGACTTATGTCCATCCTTGGTTTCATTCCTCTGATTCCAGCTCCGGTTTTCCATTATGTTTAGAACCATCTGTATACCATATTATTCCATTGACATCGGTGGGTTTTTTGTCATTATTCCATTCATCTTGGCGAGGAATGATAATGCGGAAAAGTTTTGTGAAAGATATTCTAGGTATCATTTTGTCAGAATTCATTTGTAAACATGGTTCATTAGAAATGTCCCTAGTTAGGGCTGCATGTCCCACATTACAATAATGTGGTTTCCACAGATTATTAATTTTAAGTCTATGTATGGTCGCTCTTGCCTCTGCTTCAAGTGCCAAGTGAAGAGGGGGTAAATCAAGAAGGACCTCCATACTGGCAGTAGGGGTTGTCCTCATAGCCCCAGTAATGCCCATACATGCTAGTCTTTGTAAGGTATTCAGTTTGTTCCTGGTTGTAATCAGTTTACCTTTATTCCACCAAACTATAGCTGCATATAATATAATGGGTTTAATAACCATTGTGTAAATCCAATAGATAACACTAGGTTTTAATCCCCATGTTTTTCCAATAGCATTTCTACATGACCAGAAGGCAATGTATGCTTTATTGATAGTTTTATTAATATGGGAGTTCCAGTTTAGTTTAGAATCTAGGGTAATGCCCAGATATTTAACTTCCTTGGATAATCTAATGTTCTTGTTGTATAGGATAGGTTCTTTAAGATCCTCCAAATCCCTTTTCTTAGTGAAAGGAACAAGAACCATTTTATTGGGATTTACTGATAATTTAATATTATCACACTAATTTTCTACAACACTCAGTGCATTTTGCATTAGACCCGAAATCACATTAGGAAATTTACCCCTTACAATGATCACAATGTCGTCCGCAAATCCCTGAGTATAAAAACCTTTCTTTATTAGTCCCTCAATAAGTTCGTCAACCACCAGGCTCCACAGGAGAGGTGAAAGAACCCCTCCCTGCGGACATCCCCTGGTCACCGAAACTCTTAAGGTATCTTCATAAATGGAAGTATGAATAGTTCTGTTTTTCAACATAGCATTTATCCAACCACACGTGGTCGGGTCAATACCATGTTTTTGTGCTGCCCTATCTATAGAAAAGAAGGATGTATTATCAAATGCTCCTTCAATGTCAAGAAAAGCTGCAAGAGCTATTTCTTTGTTTTCAAGTGTGGTTTCGACAATAGAGACAAGGCTATGAAGAGCCGCCTCAGTTGATTTCCCAACTTGATAGGCATATTGTTTTGGGTGTATTGGATAAGTCCTAAGTACCAAGGTTAATACAGTAAGGTTATCCCCACAGCGAAAGCGCGATATGATTGGCTGAACGTGTGATGTCACTTTGGCAGCACGAGTGAATTCAGCGGCTCTCTTCGGAATGAGGGGCTCGATACGAAACTACTAATTCCAACTGGAATTAAAATTTCCAACATTAAAATAACTGGATTTCTTTTTCTCGACTGAAATATTGTTATTAACGCAAATTGATACCAATTATTTAAGAAACAATGGTCAAAAATGAGAATAAGTGAATTTAACTTTAAGCTATTTTTTTACTTCCAACTTAAATTTTTTTTGTTTCCTATAAAATTATCCCTCATTTTAAGAATATGTAAATTTAACTCATAAGTATATAAAATCATGTATTTAAAAGAGAAATATATCGAATGCGAATAATAGAAAATAATAAATAAAATAATTTAAATATGTATTTCACTTACATGAAACAGCATTCTTTAACTTTTTACTTCGATGAAGCTTTGTACTTCAACATCTTTTTTTTGATGAGCTGACGTAGCCTTACAAATTTTTTCTTTGGTATTTAGCCACCGCAATCTTGTAAATGTTCTTGTTCGCACATACAGTTTCACGATTTCTGGTGGAATTTCAGGATGTTTTCTGCTGATCTCACTGCACATCTTCTTCATGATGTTGTTTTCCCGAGATAGGGAATCCACACCATGAACTAGAGTGAAGGATAGCTCAAATTGATTTATTTTGTGAAGCGAATCTGTTGAGGGAATTAGTAATCCTCCTCTTGAAAGTGTTTCAATCCACCCTGTTTTTTTTTCTGGTAGAGGAAGTTGTTCACTGGTTGGAATTCCTAGGGAACTATCATAAGGTCTTCCGCGGAATGCTAGATATCCGGCCAGATACCGTAACCCTTCAGTTGAGCAATCAGAACCAACATTTGCTCCTGTTAATGAAGCTGCATCAGTAGCAGACTCAATAATTACATCTCTCATCTCAGCATCACCTTCCACCATGGATAGCGGTTCCTTCATATCCAACACACAGCTGAAGAGTTGGGATGTAAGAAAAGTGGATTCTTCCTCTTTGGCAACAGGGCATTTGTTTGAAAAATTTATAAGGCTTACATTCACTCCTAAGAGTAAAAGCCGGATGCGGCTTTTTACTTCAGTGGGCAAGGGATGATCATAGAATTGACCGAGACCTCTGATCTGCGAAAAAAAATTCTCCAAAAAATCTTGATTCAATCTTGCTGTCAAAATATATTTTACTTTCAATGATTTTAAGTCATTAGAAAGTCCTAGCAAAGATCGAATTGAAGTAATGAAACCTTTTTGAAAGGGCAATAGGCATTTTGCTTTGCCACATCTCAGTCGTTCACAGCAAGAAACGAATTCGCGTAGAATTTTCTCCTGTTGATCTTTGTGGATTCCAAATCCACAGGCTTCAGGTCTATTGCTGTGTGGAATGCGGGAATTCAATAAATCAAAGGAATCATTTACTAGTTTTACAAACGCAGAAATCTTCCTTGCTTCAGGTAGAAGATATTGAATCCCTTGTGCAGTGTGGTTACTAAGGAGCTGTGTAGCCAAATAAACTCGCTGTCGATCTCTCCCCTTGACACTGAGATGCTGCAAAGTTAATTTGGGGCAAATTTTCATCTCTCCACAGTCCAATGATAAAAGTTTTTCCAAAATACTTTTTTCAAATAAGCTTTTGTCGGGTAAAATGAGTCCGTCATCCAATAAATGATTCTGAAGAAGCTTCATTAAATGCGGAACGTCGGCAAATATCCAAACACGCTTTTTGGTATCCACTGGGTGAGGAAAACAAGTATTTGTGTGTGTAATTTGCAAATTTTTCCACACTGCACGATTTGTACCGCCCAGATCGGAGACAACAGCAACAACGTTAAACGAGACTTCTTCTAAAGAAATAATTATTTGATTTAATAAAGCAGCAGACATTGCCGTATCAAAATTAAAATAAACTGGCTGTTTCCAGCTGGAAAATAGGCCACGTACCATGACAACTTGAACATTACTATGGGGTCCCACAAGTCTGTCCTCTTCTTGATCGTATGCGATCATTCTATCGACATTCATTTCGTCAAAAGCAAGTACACACACCCGCTCTACTTCTGAAAAGCTTTTCGCTTGGGGTTTCATTAGCTGTAGTACATCAGTTAATATCCCAGGGCGAAATTGAAATGAACGATTTGTCCACCTTTTCAGTGTGCTTAATCCTGGTAATGGAAAACCCATTTTTTGCCTTAGAAAATTATAGCATTTCTTAGAGACAGCTCGGAGTGTTACTGCTTTGCATATATCATCCTTGCTCCACTTCACTGATTTTTTGCCACTAATTAAACACTGAATCTGATTAGGAGTGAAATTTCGAGGATATCGGTAACTTTAGTTGCCACTTGAGATTCGATGTTTTTTAAACTTTTTTTTAAGGAATTTTTTACAC
>JAFIDM010018141.1:112593-154583 GCA_023159025.1 Thereuonema tuberculata
TGTAAACTTGCTCGGGCAGCCAAACGCTTCACAGTGCCTCCAAGACCATCACATGCACTCTTACCATGTGATGTGGCAAAAAAATGCCACTCCGCTTGAATACTGAAATCCTCTTCATGGTAGCACAAATTGATAAAGTTCTTTCTGTTCTTATATTGGGATGCAGCACCATCAGAAAAGTAAATAATTTTTCGGAAGCGACTACTGAATTTTTCATTAAGAAAATTAATCAGTTGACGTTGAAACAAATGTACTGCAGTTGTATCATGTACTAAACAATCTGAAATCACAACTAAATTTGAGTGACAGAGTACTTTCTCAGCATTTTTATAATATATTGCGAATGGATGAATTGTAGCCTGTGAGTTGTTCCAGTGAAATCCCTGTGCTGCATCTTGTAGAATGAATGAATAGTTCTCTGAAAAATCACACACCAAACACATTTATCACTTAGTAGAGTGTTCTTTCGCTCACTGAAAAATGCAGACTGTTGTTCTGACAGGAACGAATGCTGGCGGAGAATCATAAGCTTTTCCTTAAGGGTCTCCAAAAAATCTATAATATAAAATTCATGTATTTGAAAATAGAATGTACAAGTTAATTTTCGTATCTGTTGAATACAAAGTATAGACTTATATTCAATTTCAGAAGAAATTAATTAAATTCGCGTTACTAGTCTGAATCATAAATATATTTTTTATAATATGCTCTAATGAAATACGATGTTGAATTTAGAATTTAGAATTTTTATTAATTTTAATATTAAAACGTTTGATTATATTTTAATTGGAGTTGCCAATATAATAATTCTGAAAATATATATTTAGCAGAAAAAAAAAAGAACTTGGAAGAACTTGGGAGTAACTTTTCAACTTACAAATTTTCAAAAAGAGGGAAAAGAAAAAGCGCCTTCGGCTGAGAAATTCCTCCTTCTTTTGACAATTCCTAGAACATGGAGGAACTGGAAACTCAACCCCTTCAAAGAAAGTCAATTAGAATACAATCTTTCTTAGTCAATAAGATAGTAATAATTAAAGGGAGGGAAAGGAGATTATCTGTAGGGGAGTAATTGATCTGTTATCAATTAGCATGTTGTGCCATCTGTTGGGAGAAAAAGGTAGTTGCTGGCAATTACAGTTGGTTCTTAAAAGATAAGTTTCATTGCTTTCGAAAATATACCGTCATCATCATCATATTTACTTTGTGTAATTAGCTGTTGAATGACAACAAGCACAAAATACTTGCTGCCCTATTGTTTGAATACACTCAATTTTCTTACAGATTTAAATTTATATAAGATTATTTAGATTTGAATTTGGATATTAGCATTCTTATTATCAGGATATGCAACCCTAAAAACTTTGTCTGGCTCCTGCACAATAATACCAAAATTTGAGAATAGTTTGGAATAACCAGTACTTGTGATTACTTCATTCCTATTCATGTTTAAATTTCTGAGAGTCATTGTCATGAGAAAAGGAATTTTCAATGCGCAAATAAGATAAAATAAAAAAAAAATATTGCTAACAGTTTTGTTAATGGGGAGAAAGAAATCTCCCCCCCTCCCCAATAAAAAAAATAAATAAAGTCACACCAAGATCTAGGGATAAAGAAAACACTGGTTTATGACATTAAACTTACTGAGGGAAAGCAAATACAACAATAAATAAAACAATCAATGAGCTAGTTGCCCACAGTAGAATCACATAGGATTTCCTATCCTGTAAGGGGTATTAGATATAAATAGAAATAAAATGAGTAATGGTGATTAAAATAACAGATCAATGTTAAATGATACACTCAAGCTTTCTTTTCTTAGGGAAAGTCTTAAAAATGAGTAATATCCACTATATTACAGGTTAATATTTAAAACAATACAGAGTTGGTTTTTTTTTTTATTCCTTTTGGGGAAAGTCTTCAAAAATAAGTAAAATATTTTAAATGAGAAAAAGCCCAATTCTGAAAGAGTAATACAGGCTGCCTTTTCCTATAAGAAAAATTTTCGTCAATGCAATGATTGTATCAACACACATCTCAAAGTTTTTGGAAAGTTTCAGTCATATAACACTCAAAAAAAAAAATAATCTCAATCTCTATCTCTCTCTCTCTCTCTCTCTCTCTCTCTCTCTCTCTCAGGGAGCAAGAAAACATAGATCCGTTAAAAAAAAAAAAAAATGTTGCTAGCGAAACGCATTTGTACTCAAATAAATAGGCCTATAAAATCAATTGTCACTTATGTCTCTCGCACAGTGAGCAATGTATCATGGGATCCCAGATTTTATAGCTTTGCATCTTGTTCACCTGCGGATTCAATTCACACAAAATTCCACTGTAGAATGCGAAGAAACTTCACTGGAGTTGCGTGTCGGAGTGTTTTGAAGTAGCCACTCCACAGAGGTGAGAAGATATGATCAGCTGTGCAGCCAATCTGTTGGTGGCTCCTACACAGCATTGGGGAAGAAACCTATACTTCCCTTTAGAAATGCCTTAGCCGGCTGAATGTATCACCACAGGGTCGTTGTTTCTGGGGGTAGGGACGCACTTTTTTAGATGGCCTCTTTGCGGTGCTGGCGAGACTATGGTGGTACAGGCTTGATCGCTCTCGGCCAGTCTTTTAGGGCCCTGGTGGCGGTTCTTCTTACCGACGTTAAATAACTCAAATACAAACACACTTGCCTTTCAAAAAGTCACAGTTTCGCTTTGGCAATAACGTAGCTGGGGGAAAATAATTGGACCAGGCAGACTCGATTCACCATCTAATGCAAAATCACAATATTAATCCAGTGAGAAATATCTTAAAACCGTATCAGTGTAATTGTAACAACCAGTAAAAATTTTACACTCTATTCATCACTTCGAATCAAAAACGGAAATAAGAAGTAAAACTGATACACCATGGGGACTACATCTTTGCTAACTAAATGGTTCCGATAGCTATGTTAAACTTTCAAGCTTAAAACTTGAGAAAACGAAGTTTTCTTGGAACTCCACATGATAAGAATGAGAATGCGAAATAAAAGGCGGGACAGTAATACAAAATGATGGTATAAACCCAGTCAAAGATTATATGGAATAGAGAGATAACAAGAGACAAAATGGGCCCTAGTGGGTTACACCTAACCGAAAGAGATAAAAACATGTCTCATTGTTAACATGTCCAAAGATATTTAAATGTATAAACCTGAAATAAACAAGATGGAAAAAAAATGGAAAACAAAGCAAAATCAGTCAAAAGCAAGGAAGAAATACACAATAAGTTGAAAATAAGGCAAAACAATGAGAGAAAAATAGCAGCAAATAAAAAGATGGAAAAGGAAAGGGCAAAAATAAACAAAAGGCAAAAAAAAAAAAACCCTGTGACATTTTTGTTTGATGTTTGTTTGCTTATTTTCCTGCTGTAAATTACATAATAAAGATTTTCCAAGGTTTGGAAGTTATTTGGTGAAAATGCTTGCCTGAGATCTACACAAAGCCTTAAGGCTTGTATCATAGATAATTTTGTTCCAGCTTTGCTGCTGTCAGAAGATTGATGATATTTATTATTTGCAAGATTAATATATTTGTTACCTATAAAAATTTTTAGTGTGCCCACCATCCTAGGTATTTCTGTTGTCTCTTGTGCTTGATTGACATGTGGCTTATATGTTTTCACAACATAATGAAGCTGGGTGTTTTGCATGTTTGATATCAAAAAATTTCTTACTGGTTTCCAATTGGATAGTTGTCTCTTCATTAGCACTAATTATATTCTCTAACTTTTGATTCAGCACTTAGTTTTTTTGGTTAGATGCTTTAATGTAACTATTATATCTTTCTAGAATAGTTCATTGCCAAGGCCGAGTTGTTTTTTGTTTTTGTTTTTCTTTAGCAGGAGAATATTAGGTGACATACAGTTTTGAAAATTGTTTAATCATTTGCCATTTCATTGTAAGCAATCAACTATCATTTTTTAGGAGGTGCAGTTGATTGTTTGTGAAAGATTAGATCTTAAATTCATTTTATCAAATTTGACTTTTTGTTTGTAGATCTGTTAAGTTAACTTCTGCTTTTGAAAATGATGTTTTTTCATTTATCTTTTCATTGGCCGAACTTCAACTTATTGGAGCTTCAGCTAGCCCATATTCTTCCATCTTGTTTATTTCAGGTTTATACATTTAAATATCTTTGGACATGTTAACAATGAGACATGTTTTTATCTCTTTCGATTAGGTGTAACCCACTAGGGCCCATTTTGTCTCTTTGTTATCTCTATTCCATATAATCTTTGACTGGGTTTATACCATCATTTTGTATTACTGTCCTGCCATCCAATATGCACTATGAATTTTGCTAATTGTTCTTTTTTTTTTTACTCGGTGAATGATTATCAGATCTTGCATTACTGCAAAGAATTAAGTTTCTCTATAAGAACATTTTTCTCAACTGGCATTCTCAAACGTTTATCAAAAAACTCAAATATCTTCTGATGCAATCAGTAATGTGTATCAACAGTTACCTTATTGAAATTTTTTAAGGTAGAATGTAATGAATAAGAGAATGTGTTAATGAGGACTAGTGGAATATCCTTTCTTCTTACGGGTAACAGTGATGTGGCTGAGAAGCAAATTGAAATTGTGAGATCACTTCGATGCGTTCCCAGTTGGTACAAAAATCATGTGATAGGTACAAAGTAATGTTTTATTACTTGAATTTTATAATTCGAAATCCGGAAAATATAAGACTTACCACATCTTTCTCTTCTCCATACCGCTATCACTTCAAACCTTATCCTGTTCATAAAAACTCAAATAATCATTACAAATTTATATCTTACAGATATCAAAAATTCGGCGAATAGGGGTCTTCCTGATTTTGATAAAAGGGTAATTCCTTGTCAAATCAACACAATTTTGGAAGATATTCAGACTCGATGTCTCAGATTGTCATGATTTTTGGTATGCAGCAATATACCATAGACTTATAAAAAAAAAACAATTTCAGTTGTGTGCAACAATTACTTTTGAAGTTATTAATTTTTAAAGATATAAATTTTTATCAATAAATTACATGTTTTGGCATCTTTAGTTGCCTGTAGGCTAGCAACCAGTGATGATACAAACCTGGGAGTGGTCTCATTTTAAAGCTGTTAAATGGGGCTTTAATATGATATGCCACAAGATAGGGTTACAAAAAAAATTGAAAATTTTAAGTTAAATTTTAAAATTTGAATTTCTCAAAAAGTGGCAATTTTAAAAATTTCAAAAAATTATCAAAAGTAGTTTGTAATGTCTAAATACTTATAGCAAAATTCTATCATGGGATCTGGAGATGCAGGGCTTCAGAAATATACATGTTTTGTAAATAATGTACCCAAATCTAGTACAATTTCTTTTTAAGCTACTAATTTTGCTATGCAGTGTGTAGGACATTATAAAATGCATGAAATGCAATGCTTACCTTGAAATACCATGTTTAGAAATCCTTTTTCAAAATAAAATTGAAGCTGATTGCCCTGCAAGTATGAATGTAGAGGGGAATCCCCTTTTTATTAGGGAAATCACCTTTCACAAGGTGGAAGCTGATTGGCCTACAAGTATGAATGTAGAGGGGAATCCCCTTTCACAAGGTGGAAGCTAAGCAGACAAGACCATTCATTTATAGCCCGGTGTAGCACTAGAGTTGCTTGTAGGAAGTTCATTTCTTGACCAGTTCCTGTGATGATAAATTATTAATTTTGCATCTTTAGAACACAAACCATTTCTTGGCCACTGGAGTTCTTCTTGTTAATTTCTCAACATTTCTCACCTGCATGATGGATACCACTGACAAGATAGTACAAATGGATTGTTTTAAGCCTTTTGTAAGCCTAATCACTCCCATGTAAGAAAAAGTTTGAGAAGTGGACTTCATGGATGTGTGACTTGATTCCAGGAACATCTGACAAAGTTGAGAGATGAACTTTTACCTGGAACTAGCCATATACATGAATAAAGTCATTCTGATACTGAAATTGAAGAAGCATCCACTGATATACCTTTTTCAAATGAATCTGAGTCTCTGAGGTCAACAGCTCTCTTTTAGGGATGGGAGAGACACCAATAGAAATAAAAAAGGATGCAATCCAAAGTTTACTCCACTGACAAGGCCAACAGAATCAATGTGGCTGTCAAGAGAAAATTGCTGGTGAATGCGTATACTGATGATGAGGATAATGATTCACAAGATCAGTTCTTGAAAAGTAAAGGAGATGTACAACGGCTTCACTAGTAGAAAGTAGAAGCTTCAGCTGCTGACTCTTGAGTCTGACAATCGGAGTGTGAGGAAGATAATGCAAGAATTTTCGGCCCCTGACTATGTAGCACGACAAGCCAAGACACTGTTGGAAAAAAAGGGTGCCTTGGGTAGTCCTGATCTAAAAGCAGGGAAAAGTCTGCCAAATCATATTGTTGATATGGTCAAAGGATTCTTTACAAAGGACGAAATGAGCAGAGTAATGCCAGGGATGAAGGACTTCATATCAATGAAAGACAGCACAGGTGGTAAAGTACATGTTTCAAAAAATAGTTTCTCCAAGTTTGCTGAACTTAGACCTAAAAATTTGTGCTGGCAGTTGTCACGTGTAGTTTTAGGCGCACGCCATCGAGTGCTCTCCCAAAGGGACAAGGTATATAAGGGGGGAAAGAGGAGATTGGACGGGAAAATAAAGGGATGTGCCGTGGAAGGCTAGCCTAGCAAAGGGGATTCGTCACCTTCTCAAAGATGACAGACAGATTGGCTATGTGGAGTGAAAAGAAGGCTGTATTTCTGGTACGGAGAAGGGAAAGAGAGGGAAATACAAATAAAGGGAAACGGACTAGGCAGGAAACAGGCAGGGCTGGAGATCATCTGCGGTTTCCGGCGGAGGGACGTTCGCTGCTGTCGTCGATTCGTGGGCGTCAGCCGGCTCTGGGGGATAGGAGGTCCAAATGCGAGCGGGTGCTCAGGATGATCCGCTCGATTTCTTGTAGGAGAAGATGCAACGGGAATCCAGGATCGCACCAAGTATCCCGGTGCTCAGCTCGGTGATTATTCCGACCTCTGATTGGGGACGCACAGATCAGGAGGGCGGTGTGGTTCCGAGAAGCGAGGGAGATCGCGCAGGGCTTTTGGACCTACCCTCTGACAATCTCATTCACCTACTGTAGTTGTCTTGTTTTTCCTCCCAAGGAGCGAGGTGTTGGTCCCCTCCGTCGCCTCTGGTCAAGAAGGGGTGGCACCACTTACATAGTCCCAGTTGGCCTTTCTTTTGTTTTCCCCCTATTGAGAGCAGAACTGTGATGCAATGCATAACTGGGGGAGAGGGGAATCGGCTTTTAACATGAGAAACAATGGTTTTCACGGGCTAGTTGCCTTTGTGAACCGGCCATAAAGGCACTTACTGGTTACTCCTAAACCCGAGAAAACACAGTTTAATAGGCATAAGGGCGCCATGTTGGCGGGGACTAAGGGAAGGGGAACCCTTGCAGCACCAGGAATTGATAGGAAGGCAGAAATGTAAAAATGATGGAAATATGTAGAGGAATAAGCAAGGAACAAGATGTGGACGGAAGGAGAGGAGAGAAAGGGTTAGCGGAAGCGTTGAGGCACGAACTACGTTTGTGACACAGTGCAGAGTGGTACACATTCAGTCTGTGTGTGCACCACTCATCAGAATGTGAAGCTTATGTTTGAAAACGCAAGAATAAGTTCAATGACGAATGGCGAAATTAAAACGTAGAAGGAGTGTCTGCAAATGATGGTTTGCAGCCCACCATCAAATTGACTTGGTAAAGGTCTTTTCAAATTGTTTCATGTCGAAGTACTGAAAGAATTAAGAGAACTTTTGGAAAAAGCATTTGAAGATAATGCAATTGACACTGTCACTTACAGACAGTGGATCGATGTAACTTGGAAATAATTCAAAAACCGGTTAGTGAATTTGTTGATGTATTTTGTGAAAAACATCCTGTTCTACTTCATCACTTCATAGCAAAAAAAAAAAAAATGAATTTCTGAGACATACCAAGGAAAATCTTTTGGAATCTGAAGTGGTTGTCATTTGTTACTTTTCCAAGAATTATTCTTTCATTTTGCAAGATGCGGCACAATCATATCACAGGTCAAATAGTCAGGCAACCATTCACCCTTTTGTGGTGTATTTTAAAGAGGAAGAAATCAAACATTTCAATTTTATAATAATATCAGACTGCCTCAACCATGACACTACTACTGCTGTCTATCAGTTCCTGGCAAAGTTGATGGAATATCTGCAATGCAAGTTTCAAAGACTTCCCAAGAAATTCTCTATTTTTCGAATGGTTGTGCTGCAGTACAAAAATAAAAAAAAAATTTCTTAACTTATGTAATTACAAGCAAGATTTTGGAACTGAGGCTGAATGGCATTTTGCAGCAGCAGCACATGGAAAAGTTCCATGCGATGGGGTGGGGGCCACAGTAAAAAGTCTAGCAGCCAGAGCAAGCCTACAAAGACTATGAGGACCAAGTAATGAATGCAGGGCAACTTCTTGAATGGGCACATCAGAACATATCTAACATAGACTTTAAATTGTGACGATTGAAGAATACCGTATTTGCTCTAATAGAGTCCCCCGGCATTTATTTGCAAAACTAGCCTAGGCTCCCGGCGCTTAATAGAGGCCATTATTAACAAAAATCTTCAGAACACAATATTTTTACACATAAATAACAGCTACTTTATTTGAATTTCATATGCTACATAAGACTTGTAGATAAATGGCAATGTCTTTTTGTACCTTTCGCTGCTATTCGTCGTCCGAATCCGCAATGACGGGCAGCCACCTTACCGGAAGTTTCTTTCGCATATTCCACTGCGCGAATCCTACAGGCAATATGAAATGACCGTTTCGGCATCGTTTTGTAAGGCAATGTACCGTAAGGTGTTACGCACGACTACAAAGTTTACACTAGTACCGGTAGGCAAATATCTAGACCCGGCTACTATTTGGCCGTGTCCCCTCTGCAGCCCGGCGCTTATTAAAGACCGATGACAATAAAAGCCTCGGCGTTTATTGGAGCATATATGGTATATTTTTAAATTGAAGAACAACTGGCCACCCGGTACAGTACAGCTGTAACTATATCAGGCACTCAGAAATTTCATGCCTTCCAACCTCTCACGTGTGGAACCAAAGTAAATGTGAAATTATTTTCTTCTGCAGTTGTTTCAAGTATATTTCCTGTTGTAAATAATATACAGCAGATAGTATTTGCAGATATTAGTGGGTATGTTACTTTAATCTATGGTGACACTTGGTAGTTGAGTTATGTTCTGGCTAAAGATGAAGATTCCAGTAAAGTACAAGTTACATTCCTCCACCCTTCAGGTTCATCACCCTCATATATATCCCACACTATCTGATACACTCTGGATCCCTTCTGCAGATGTGATATGCAAAGTGAACCCCATCACACAAACTGGCCAAACATACAGTTTACCAGTAATGTTTAACGACATGAAAAAGTCATTTGACATTTTGAAGTGAACAAATGTGTGGATATCTTCCAACAATTGAAGTTTTCATAAGACAAAACAAACATAACTGAAGTACTGATTTGTTAAGCCTTAACTTACGTAATATCGGATTTTTAATGGTAAGTGTATATGTGACCTTTTTCCACTTTAAAATAAATGTAAAAATAGTAGCCTATGCTTGTTTCATTGTAATGTGTTGCTTGTTCCATTCAATTTTCTGAAACTGTACTAATTCTAATTTTTTCACAAAATGTGTATTTCTGAAGCCTTGCATCTCCAGATCCCGTTGAGATCCCATGATAGAATTTTGCCCATGATAATATTTTAGATATTACAAACTAATTCTGATAATTTTTTGAAATTTTTAAAATTGCCACTTTTTGAAAAATTTAACTAAAAATTTTCAATTTATTTATTTTTTTTTTTTTTTTGTAACTCCTATCTTGTGGCATATTATATTAAAGTCCATTCAACAGCTTTAAAATAAGACCACTCCCAGGTTTGTAAAATCACTGGTTGCTAGCCTATAGGCAAATAAAGGTACGAAAAGGTGTAATTTTTTGATAAAAATTTATATCTGTAAAAATTATTAACTTCAAAAGTAATTGTTGTATACAACTGAAATTGGGTATTTTTTTCATAAGTCTATGGTAAATTGCTGCATACCAAAAATCATGACAATCTGAGACATCAAGTCTGATTCAGTGTGTTGATTTGATATGGAATTACCCAAATACTCATATCAAATTTCATGTTTCTGTGTCAAATGATTCCCGAGACATGCATACCTTTCAAGAAAACCACCCTATTCCAACCTCACCTTTCTGTTTACATCTCCTAGGATGCCAATATCGAAAATTTGTCAAATACGGGTCTTTTTGATTTTGATAAAGAACTGTTATATCAAATTTCGTGTTTCTAGTTCAAACCGTTTCCTAGATATGTTTGCGACATATCAGTGGCTTGGAATGAAGTACCACCTCCTACCATCTAGTGTGAAAATAAAGTAAATAAAGAAAATGAATGGATATCATTGGAAATTAATGCCATTCATTCATTCATAGTTCTCTGCCAAGGGCAGGTCCTTCACTGCAAACCCAGCATTCTCCAATCTTTCCTATTTTCTGCCTTCCTCTTTGTCTCCACATAAGATCCATTTACTGTAATGTTGTCGATCATCTGAAATCATCTTCTGCCTCGAACTTTTTTACCGTTCACCATTCCTTCCAGTGCATCCTTCATTAGGCAGTTTCTTCTTAGCCAGTGACTCAACCAACTTCTTTTTCTCTTCCTGATCATTTTCAGCATTATTCTTTCTTCCCCCACTCTTTCTAGTACAGCTTCATTTCTTATTTTGTCCGTCCATTTCACATGCTCCATTCTTCTCCATATCCACATTTCAAATGCTTCTAGTCGTTTCTCTTCACTGCGTCGTAATGTCCATGTTTCTGCCCCATACAATGCCACACTCCACACAAAACACTTCACTAGTCTCTTCCTTAGTTCTTTTTCCAGAGGTCCGCAGAAGATGCTCCTTTTCCTATTAAAAACCTCCTTTGCAATTGCTATCTTCCTCTTGACTTCTTGGCAGCAGCTCATGTTACTACTTATAGGACACCCTAAATATTTAAAGTTGTTCACTTGTTCCAATGTCTCATTCCGAATTCCTATGTTTATCTTCTTTATCTTTCTTCCGATAACCATAGTCTCTGTCTTGTTTACATTTATCTTCATTCCATATTGCTTACAGCTGTCATTCAGCTGCAGTAGCATATCCCTTAGTATTATCTTCTCTTCTGCTAACAAAGCCATATCATCAGCAAATCTTATGCACTTTATTCTTCTTCCTCCTACTATCACCCCTCCCATGTTCTGAAAACAGTTCTTCACTAACTCCTCCAAGTAGATGTTGAACAGCGTAGGTGATAGAGGGCATCCCTGTCGCTCCCCTCTCCCTATTCCACATCCCTCTGACAATTCTTCTCCTATCCTGACTTTGACTCGTTGTTTCATATAAAGAGTAGTTATTAGCCTTCTCTCTTTCCAATCCACACCAATTTTCTTCAAGATTTCCATAAGAATATTCCAATCCACTCTGTCAAAAGCCTTTTCCAGGCCCACAAATACTGCATGTACGTGTTTATTTTTCTCTAGGTATCTTTCGCCGATTGTTCGCAGCAGTCCAATTGCATCTCTCGCACCTTTTCCCTTCCTAAAACCGAATTGCTCTTCTTCCAACTCTCCTTCCACCTTACAATATAAACATCTGAATAAGGCTGATAGTCCGGAACTCATTGCACTTCTTGGCATTATTTTTCTTTGGTATTGGCAACAATACTGTTTCCAAGAAATCTTCAAGCCATTCGCCTTTCTGATATATTTCATTGCACAATGATAGTATTTGCTTCTGGTTGTCACCCAAGCATTTTACTAATTCAATGTGTATTCCATCAACTCCTGTTGCTTTCCCATTCTTCATTTCCCTAATGGCTAGCTCAACTTCTTCCCTTAGAATACAACATCCTTTTTCGTCTTCTGATACAGCTGTTTCATCTTCTATAGCTAAGTAATCTGGACGATTCCCTGTCTCATATAATTCTTCTACATACTTCTTCCATCTGTTCATAATTCCTTGTTTTTCAGTTAATTCATTGCTGATTTCGTCTTCTATCAACCACATGGACTTCTTATTCTTATTTGTGAAGTCCAAACATTTTATTTCGCAGTTCATTAAATCATATCTTCCTTTTCTCTCTAGATCTTCTACTTCTTCACATTTCTGTTTCATCCAGTCTTCCTTCGCCTTATCAGTTTCTCTGCTTAGTTCGTTGTTTAGTTTCTTGTAATTTCTTTTAACTTCTTCTGATTTGGTGTTTTTCCATTTTCTCTTTTCCTCCATCTTCTTCAAGATTTTTCCTGTGACCCAAGGTTTCTTATTACTCTTACCTTCTCTGTATCTTATTGTTTCTCCTGCTGTTTCCTGTATACAGCTTTTTAGATGAGTCCAGTACTCATTGCTATTATCAGGTGCGGATTCTAATTTGGAGGCTTTTTTTTTGAAAATGTTCTTCAAATTTTCTTTTTTCCTCTTCGTTCTTAAGTTTTTCTATATCAAACTTCTTCGTTAATGCCATCTAGTGTCAAAATCAGGAAGCGTGGATTGCTACGATACAGTTCATGAATATTCTCCCCCCCCCCCCCCCCAAAAAAAAATATTTGTGTAATTTTTTCATTGTTTACAGTAAATCTACCACCATTCCAAATTTGAAGTTTGTATGTTGGAAGTATGCTAAACATTTGTCACAGAGCCACATATCCACAGATTTCACTTTTATATTATAGATTAATAAACCCCAATAATTCCTGATAGTAATAAATAATTTAAAAATAAAATATTATTAAATAAAAAGAATTTTATAGTTAGATCACAGAATTAGCAGGGGATGAAATGAAGGTACAAAATATAATGACAAATTGGCATCTATTAGGGAGGGGGAAAAAAAACTTAATTGTTAACTTTATTCCATAATAAGAGATAAAACAATATCTAAATCAGATTTTGAAGGTTTTTTTTTTTTTTTTTTTGAGATTAAAGCATTACAACATTTATCTATATATATTTATATATCTGTCTTTCTAAGTTCAATAGGTTTACTGTTTTGATATTCGTAGTAGGAAATACATATTAAAAATAAAATAAAGGAAATTCTTGTACTTTCCTCCGGCAGCCTCAGTGAACTTTCGATGCACATTTAAAGAAAGAAAAAGGCATTAAATGTATAAACACATTAAAAGGGTGAGACTTTATTTAAATGCGCTTAGGAAATTCACTGAGACTGCCAGAGCACAGCACATTAATTTTCTTTATTTTTTTTTAATGTGTATTCTGATTTTAGTTTAAATTTCTGCAGCTGTCATATTTTTTCCTACCACCATTTCAATTCACCTTTGTATTTAGACCCTTTGGTGTTTACAGTGACGAATACTCAAGTGATGATCGCCAATCAAGTGTGAAACAGCTATTTTGAGATTTCACTTGTAACCACTGGTTTCACTTTTTTAATCTGTTTTGTTACTTTTGACTCGTGTTATATACTTCTGAGTTTTGTGCGTAGTTATTAAATATTCAACAAATCAATCTGTTTATATTGTTTTTACATACAACTGCAACCACAGTACATTATTCCCTTTAATATCAAAATAATATTTGATTTCTATGTAAGTCTTTGTTTGGAGATTAGCAGTCTTTTAAATTCAATTATTGTTGTTGTTGTGTCCCTGGATCCATTTTTGGATCACTGGCTATAAACACACACACTATGATGGGGAATTTTTATTGCTTTAAGGCTAAGTCACAAATGGCGAGTTTCTGGTTGTATGTTCTACTTCTCACTGTTTAGAAAATAGCAACTAGTACTGTTATGCTGATGCACCCACTTCTCAGTAGAAGCGACTGAACGCATTGAATATCAGTCTGAAACCATACGACAATCCAAGATGTTCCTCTGGTTTTGAGTAATCTATTAAATATTAAGCTGCGTAATTAGCTTTTTTTTAATATCGTAATAATAGTGTTTTTAATATGTCATCAGTTAGATATTGCCATGAAGTTATAAGAAACTTGTTAAGACTGACAGTGCACGAAATTAGTCAAGAATTTTTGATAGCATTAACCCTTTCATGCCCATAGCCAAACTAATGAAAATCTAGTGATGAAAATTGATATACAGAACAAAATTAGTGTAAAAAACATGAAAAAAAAATTAATCTTTCTTTAACGTGTGGAGTGAACTATCTAGGAACACAATTGACACGCACAATTTACGTAAAGGATTCGCACCCCGAGCTGTCATCGTGAAAAGACTGGGACGGACCGTTTCGCACTTATTAGTGCTCATCAGCCAGCCAAACTCCACCGATAACATGCTCAGGAGGTGCGAAACTTTAGCTAGCCCGGCTCTTGCTCCCAAGAGCTAGACCACTCCCCAAAGAAATACAAAATAAAAATTAATAAAACGAGAAAATACAATACTTCCTTGGCCTGCAACTCGCAAAGCACAAAAGGAATTTAATAGCAGCATTAAATAAGAAATACGCTGTAAATAGAAATTATTAACCTTTCTTTAACGTGCGGAGTGAACTATCTCGGAACCAATTGACACCCACAATTTACGCAAAGGATTCGCACCCTGAGCTGTCATCGTGAAGAGACTGGGACAGACCGTTTTGCACTTATTAGAAAAAAAAAAAAAACTTCATGGGCTTTTTTAATTTGTTTAATTCTGCCCTATACATATGTTTTTAAGAATTTAATTTTTTTAATTTCATCAAGTGAAACTTGTAATCAGTCTCCACTTAACTCACTGTTAGAAACTAATTTATTACTAAAAACTTAACTACTATAATGAAAAACTACACGCAATATTTCGCAAAGTAAATTTCCTCTGCTGGATCTCTACTGATTTTGAATACTAAAAGGTACTTCTTGACATCATAAACCATTACCAATAATCGTACTCTATTATTAACAATAATGAGTAATAATAAAGCACAATGTAACCAATATTAATTTCGGACAACAAATTCATTATTGGAATTTAGTTTCTTTTCCACAATATTTTTAAAATTTTCAACCATAAACTTACTAATTTCCATTTCTTTCTGTTAATTCATACCTACAAAATTACTTATAACACATGATTCAATAACAAATCTAGAGACTGATGAATTAATTTTAATAAATTCAAAAAACAAATGCCGCAACAGAGAAAAACAAATGAGAATTACTGGGAAGTATCTCCAGTCCCACACAGACATTACTGATTCCGAGGGTATCGCATGACCTTCAGTGATCTACAAGCCCCAAAAGGGGCTCTTAGTTGACTCACTGTGTGTGACTGAGGCTTTACTGACGTTTGGTTATTATTATCCAGAAGGCACTCTAAGGTGCCAGTCAGTCTTCTGCCTCATATGAAGAGAAACAAACACTGAAGAAAAAATAAACATCCAAGCCTCATGCCAGGATTTGAACCTAGATTCCGACACATCTACCTCATGTCAGGTAGCGAGCAAGACCACTACACCATGCTGGAGCGGCTGTAAATTCAATTACATTAAGTTTATCATCGGCAGTGATTCATAATCAAAATTTCAGTATTTATGGTCTGGCATTGTAAAAAGTTATTCTCTCTACTACATGATACTGTTCCTGCATTTATTTATTTAACATTTAAGATTCATTAAATAATTGTCATCTAATATATCATTTCCTATAACATCTAAATTTGTAGGTTTCGTTAATATTTTGTGTTGAAAACTTTTTTCTTCCAATTTGGTTGTCCACGTTACAATTTCGATGATTACTATCATGACTATTGAGAAAGACACTTGTAAATCTTGCTCTTTATTATTATCTTAATTTGAACAAATTTGTAAAATTTCAGTTCTGAAATTTGTATTGATAGTCTAAACTGTTGAGCAAAAAAGAAGTTACTGCTTGGGTGTTTGCTTTTTACCTGCAAGCTTTTGATCTTAGGATATCTGCTTAAAACATCTGAGCACTAGCTTATATTTAAAGCATTGGTGGCAAAGGACAAAATTCTTTATTGGATAAAATATTATTCTTCCATCTATAATATGACAGTTATGTATAAAGACTTAGTTTAAGAAAGGCTTGCAAAACTCAGAAAACGGGGAGTTTTCTGTACTGTTTCAAAGTAAGCCGTTATGTGAAGGAGGAAGAAGTTAAATAGTTTGTCCCTTTTTATTTTATTTTAACCTGATGAAGAATATGAAGATGTTCGAAATATCGTATATGGGTTTAGAAGTTATGGATTTTTGAGACTGTTTATGGAGTAATTAGTTTTATTTCATTTATGAAGTATTCAAAAAACAAAATATGTTTAAGACTATCCTTTTGTGCTTGTTTTAGCTGTTAAGTGATAGTCTTTTTTTTTTTATTTCCCTTCTCATGGAGCGGGAAGGTGAAACAAGACCTTCCTGGGGTAAAACATAAAATATGGAGGAATAGGAAGAAATAGATTCATAATTTAAATATTCTGTTTAAATTGATCAGTTAACTGATTTACCATTCCTGTCAAAACTGCTCTTAATATAAATGGTAGAAATCCTAAAAATCCCCTCCCCCAAAAGAAGGAGTCGATGGGATTATGAAAAGAACTAATAAGGTTCATTTTTCAACTTCCTCCAATGCTTTCTTTTGGCATTTAAACCACGACTGAATATAAATAACCACCTTAGAATTAATAGCAAAAGTTTCATGTTTTCATTTTTTTGAGGTACATACTAATAGAGCATTAGACTTCTTTTAAGACATTCCAATCTTAATAGTATAGTTTAAAATTTCATAGCTAAATTATAATAATTCATTTTTGACTTTGAAAATAAGTAAATATTATTTCTAAGAGTCACCGTGTAGTACGGAGGATAGTTTAAGAAACAACAATTCTGAAGTAAATCAGATTTTTATTTATTTATATATACAGTAAACTACCGATTATCCGCAAAATTAGGTGGCGCGGCAACCGTGAATTAGCAAATTTTACGAATAATCCGAAAAAGGACGAAAATCAACACAAAAATGCTTTTAACATGTTTTATTAAAATGGCAATACATAGTTACAGTACATACATTATAAACAATTATTTTATTTTATTTTATTTTATTTTAAAGGCCTAAGCTCTGCTCACAAGGTTGTTTTTTAAATTGTTTATCTACGAGGGTGATTCAGAAAGTAATGCTTCCAAGTTGATACCTTCATTTTGTGTGTGACAGTTAGCACTGTTACAGGTATCAGTGGAAAGCTTGCAATGTCAGCTACAAATGCTGGCATCAATTTTCAACATAGTTCCCATTATGGGCAACATACTTGCACCAACGCGAAACACGGTTTTGCATGCTGTCGGCGAAGAATTGTGATGGTTGCTGGCGACACCTCTGCCCGAACTGCACTTCCACCTCCGCATCACAACTGTAACGTTGACCTTTAAAGTGATCCTTAAGTTTGGGGAAGAGCCAAAAGTCGCAGGGTGCAAGATCTGGACTAAACTGCAGTCATATGGCGATGAATGTTGCTGGGCGCACAACCTTTCGCAGTCAGCAATTCAATGAATTGAAACCGGTTTCATCGAAACCGCATTGTTTCAACCGAATTGTTTCAACCGGACATCACCATTGGATGTCATCGATTGCTCCATTACTTTGGAACGAGAAGAGATAAGAAGGTACAGCAAGTGACATTCTAATAGCTTAAACATCAGTGCATTAATGATAAAAAATTCAGATTGTTTGCAGTACTATTGGCCAAGTAGAGGGCTTGGAGGCATTACTTTCTGAATGCCCCTCGTGTAATTGTCTTCACTTACTTTGTTAGCCTCTTTTATTGTTTACCTTATTCTAGATTTATTTATTTTTTTTAATTCCGTAATTTATAGTACAGTAAAAAAAATGGATACAGAGAGGTCTGTAGATAATCGGGAGTTTAATGTGTTATGTTCTTTGTTTTATTCATCCAGTCTTTCTAAAATTCTAAAACAATAAGATTCTTATTGAGCACATTTTTTTATGAATGTGTGGGTGTATAACTGCTTTGGATGATAATAAATGTGTGTGCAAATTAAGAGTGCTTTGAGGAAAAATTAACAAATCTTTATAATTTCTGATGCTACAAAAATACAATTATTGCATTTTTTATTTTGTAAATGTTTTTAAAATGTAAATGTTTTGTAAATGTGTTTAAAGAATGTTTTTACCGTAACATTTTAAAGCACAAGTTCCTGTTTTCAACTGCTCAGTGAAACACCTGACTAAAGATTATTTCCTATGGTACCAGATGATACATGTGTAATGTACCATTTTTGAGGAAACCAGAGGGAAAACATTGCTTTTGTTGATTGCATCAAATGTTGTATGAGAACTTCATTCAGAAATCTGTATATCTTATGATTTAATTAATTAATTTTTTTTTAGCACCGGAGGATAATATACCGTATATGCTCCACTAAACGCCGAGGCTCTTATTGTCGCCGGGCTGCAGAGGGAACATGGCCTAATAGTAGCCGGGTCTTTAATATTTGCCTACCGGTACTAGTGTAAGCGTCCGTATCTTTATAGTCGTGCGTAATACATTACGGTACGTTGCCTTACACAATGCCGCCGAAACGGTCATTTGACATTGCCTAAATTTAAGATTCGTTACTTCTGGTGATGCGGCCGCCCGTCATTGCGGATTCGGACGACGAATAGCAGTGAAAGTTACAGAAAGTCATTGCCATTTATCTTTCACAGTCTTATGTAGCATGTGAAATTCAAATAAAGTAGCTGTTTGTAATATTAGCCGTCATTTATGTGTAAAAATATTGCGTTCTGAAGGTTTTTGTTAATAATGGCCGGCCTCTAATAGCAGCATGTCTCTATTAAGCGCCAGGAGCTGAGGCTAGTTTTGCAAATAAACACCGGGGGGGCCTCTATTGGAGCATATACGGTAATAGTTTCACATAGGGCATGCCAAACCTTATATTATTAATCAAGTTTTATCAGTTAATTTGGCGCAATGCCGAAAGTTAATTGAAATCTTGTAGTTAGGGCCAAACTTCAACTTCAGGTCTTAAATGATAATTCTTTCTGATGAAATTTTTTAATGAAACTTTCAACTGATTTCTACTTTTTCCTTAAGCCTGCTTATTTATTCTGTTACATTTTTTATTTGAGCCTTAATGTTTGTTTATGAGCAGTAGATCGCATACAGAAGAGAACTATTTTTATTTTTATTAATGAAATAGTTTAAACTATGTTAATTTCATTTAATTCAATTCAACAAAATCACAAAGATTTAAAACTAGATGATGTAGGAAATTAAAAATTATCAAGTTTCAATTATTATTGAAAATTACTTTTAAGTAATACTGACTTCTCAGATTGCTTGATCAGGAAGTTGTGTAGTAGGATATCAATTATTTTCAAGATAGCTTTAAAACGCATTGCTCAAGCTTGTTTCAGGAATTCGCAAAAAAATATTGGTTGGTTGGTTAAGGAGATAGGATAGATAAATCTTCTTATACTAAAATCAGTTTTAGTTTACTTCATAAAATGGTTTAACTTCTATTCTTTTTTTTTTTTTTTTTTGATTAGGTAAATTTCATTTAATAAAATTGCAAACTGTATATCTTTATATTAGTTATTAGTGAATCACCTCTACTTACCTTAACTGTTGCTTATAGCTTTGAAAGTTATGTATATATTCTAAAATTATTCTTTAGGGATAAGTTCCTCAAAATAAAATCTGCTAGTACCAATCTTGGTAAACAGTATAAAGTAACTCTATGAACTATTTTAGAATTTATTAGAAATTAGTGAAGGATATAAAATAAGCAAGTGTAATGTAAAATTGTGTTTAAGCTATGATTCATACTTAAATTGAAAATATTAAGTTACTTAAAATAACTTTGCATATTGTAACTTTAATCCTGATGTTTCATGATAGTGATTATGCTATCTTATCCGATCAAATAAAAGAATTGATTTAAGCAAGTAAACGAGGCATAATGCTATATTGTGCCTCGTTTACTTGCTTAATTCTTTGAATCATTGGGCATGTTAAATTTCTTTTCATTTTAAAAGAATTGATGTAATCCAAAATATTCTGTTTCTATTTTATTAATCTTTTTCAATCTAATCTCTAAATCTCTTGTAAATTGTCAGATGTAAATGAATTAGTATGATCTGTTTTCAAGGCAAATACATATTTTAAAATGCCATTTAATGAAATAAATTGTTGAAAACTATTGAAAAGGGTATTATAGTTTGTATTGAATACTTTCTTGTGCCTTAAAAATTCCATTCAGTTTAAACTTAAATCAACAATATGGTTTAAAGACAAGTCAATCAAACAAGAATATTTGTAAATATAAAAAGGGAAACACACTAAATTTCTTTAAAAATAAATATTATTTACAATAAAATTACAATGTTTCGACCATTATAGTCCAATGACCCTCATCAAGTGGACAAAATTTACAATAGAGATGGAATTACATAGGAGTAATCACCTAGTTATTCAAATTAGATTTCATCCATTACAAGTAAGATTTCTTAAAAACATTCACTGCCCATTACACTTAAACAGTAACACAGTAAGTGTAGGGGTGGACGGAATATATTTAATTATTTAAGTATAGGGTCAGTCCATATGAAATGGTCCAGCACTGGTTGCTCGACAATTTTGAAAAACAATTATTTTTTGTTTGCTGTTACCCCTATATTTGGACAGTTCAAAACCAACAATGTTAAATTTTTATACAAAGTGGTTTCAACATGGCGGCCATTTTTGTACTGCGGCGCATGCCATTTTTACCCGTTTTAAGTGTTTGTAGTTACTTTGATATTTCAGATTTCATACACCCTAGAACCACGAAATAAAAAACTATGAGCTTAAGCACATTACAGGCTACAATTTTGATCTTGTGCATTTTTCTTTTAAAATGATTTCTTATTAATAAATTTTGAGCTCAAAATTTCTCATTGCCATTGCAAAAAAACTCATTTTCAAGAATTTTTTTTGGAGACAAAGCACCTTGTTTAAGGGTTCAAATTTTTTGGGAAAGTACATGTAAACCAGTAATATTTGTAAAAAGATTTGGGGGGTTTGAGACTAAGGCTTTTTTTTTTTTTTTCAGGAAGATCTTTAATAAGCATTTTTTTGTAAATATACCTAACTTAAGGCATGAATATCTCTGATGGGTAGTTTAAAATTCTGAAATTTCTATACATTAAGATACTATATAACAGCTTATTTGAATTAAATTCTGACTTTGAGATTCAACTTGTATAGAAAATATGGCATTGTGAAAACACATGAAAAATGCACGAATATGCTATTTGTGAAGCTGCTATTTGTGAAGCGACACTTATTTTTATTATTTTGTGATTTTTGCAAGACAGAATACTACAGACTCTCATAATATATTACTTCACACAAAATATAATCTTAAGTTGGTCTGGAAATATTTTTCTAGTTTTTGAAATTAGAAGATTTGTGCATGTCTTAATAAGCTCTGATTTGTCAGCTTCTTGCTAAACTTTGTCAGTTTGCTAGGTGCTCTCATGCATGAAGATTGCTTTACAAATCAATGCTTGTGTAATATAGTTTTTCTTATTTATGAATTAAAGGACACAAGCCAATTTGATGACAAGTATGATATTACACTGAGAAACATGTGACGATGCAAAGAAGTTCCATTCTCCATCAAGGTAGAAATCTCTCTTCTCTAGAAATTGAATTTGTACTTTAAGAAATGCTGTTATATTTTTTTCAGAGTCAGTTGCTTTTCAAGAAAAGACTGACTTTGTCTTTATACAGTGATCATTTCAGCTCTGTCACTCATAGTCCACTGCTTGAAAGCTATGTTATCTGGCATAGTATCACATTCTTCAAACAGTGGAAACAATTCAATGAGGCCTTCCTGTCCTGAACATTGATCACATTTTCCCATCATACAGTTGTAACTTTGCAAGTTAAACAAGCATACCTTGTAGCTAGAAATATATGATTGTACAGCACAAGATACTTGATTTCATGATACTTAAAAATGCATCTGACTTCAGAAGAAGCTCTAGAAGTAAGCAACTTGTGGGTACCTGACATCAAATTGGCTTGTGTCCTTTAATTCATAAATAAGAAAAACTATATTATACAGTATTGATTTGTAATGCAATCTTCCTGCATGAGAGCACCTAGCAAACTGATAAAGTTTAGCAAGAAGCTGACAAATCAGAGCTTATTAAGGCATGCGCAAATCTTCTTAACTTCAAAAACTAGAAAAAAACTTCCAGACCAACTTAAGTTTATATTTTGTGTGAAGTAATATTATGAGAGTCTATAGTATTCTGTCATGCAAAAATCACAAAATAATAAAAATAAGTGTCGCTTCACAAATAGCATATTCGTGCATTTTTCATGTGTTTTCACAATGCCGTATTTTCTATACCAGTTGAATCTCAAAGTCAGAATTTTAATTCAAATAAGCTGTTATGTAGTATCTTAATATGTAGAAATTTCAACCAGAGATATTTAAACCTTGAGTTCGATAAATTTACAAAAAATCCTATTAACGATCTTCCCGGAAAAAAAAAAAAGCCTTTGAGTCTCAAACCCCCAAATTTTTTTACAAATACTACTGGTTTACATGTACTTTCCCAAAAAATTTGAACCCTTAAACAAGCAGCCTTGTCTCCAAAAAAAATTCTTGAAAATGAGATTTTTTTGCATTGGCAATGAGAAAAAAATTTTGAGCTCAAAATTTATTAATAAGAAATCATTTTAAAAGAAAAATGCACAAGATCAAAATTGTAGCCTGTAATGTGCTTAAGCTAACAGTTTTTATTTCATGGTTCTAGGGTGTACGAAACCTGAGATATCAAAGTTATTACAAAAAGTTGTCAGGCAGCCAATAATTTTTTTTTGACCACTTAATATGGATTGACCCTGTTATGAAATTTTTTTATTTTCAAAACTGTTTATAACAATCTTTATTGGTGGCTATGAAATAAGACTCCATGGCTATTCTTTTTGTTTCATCCTCTTCGATCACTAGAATTTTTAGATTTTTGAAGTCTTATTTGGTGGCCATTTTTCCAGGCTTGTTTAGCGGTTTTGTACTGCTCTATATTTCCGGGTTTTTTTTGTTTTGTTTTTCAGCTTTCTTGTGTTTTAAAGCATGGATCGATATGTCTCTGGAAGTTTGCCCAATGTATTGACATCCATTGTTTTTACAACTAATACTGTAGATCACATTGTTGACAAACTTTGTTTTTCTTTCATTATTTATTGTTTGCTTTGAAGGCTACATTGATATCAGTATCTCTGAAAACATTTTTGAGTCTTTGTTGTAATTGTTCATGGTATGGATAAACCCTGATTTTTTTATAATCCTTATTATTGTACTTCTTCTTAAAGGGATTATGTATGTTTTCCATAGTGGTTCTTATGACTGAATCAATAAATGGTTTGGATAACAGTTTTTTTTTATCAAAATGTCAGTGGAGAGGGGAAGACCAATGGGCCATAGGCTTGCTTCCACCCACGTCTAGCTGTGGGGGGATTACAAAAGTTACAGCAATTAATACCCTTATCAACAGCTACTTATAGCCGAAAAAACGAACTGATTCGGCCACGTACGCTATGAGTTATTTTAACATGGGGTCCTATGGGAAAAACTGGTTTTTCCCCTCCTCTCCTAAGGAGGCAAAAGCCGGCTGGAATTTGATTACTGGGATTTATAGTCCTACCGAAGAGCTATCGAATGACACCTATCCTAAGTGAAGGAAACTGCGCAGAAAAAAGATATGAGCAAAAAACGAAGAAGGGTCAAACTGAAAGTGGCCATTTTTTGGCTTCATACGAAGGATTAAACTATTAGGTAGGAATCTACAGGCAACCTGGTATATTTGATGATACAGAATAGAGAAAAGTCCTAAGTGAAAAAAATAAATAAATATAGCGATATAAAAACAATGCAGTGGAATATAGTACACCTGATGTAAGGTAAGCGAGTAGGAGGTTGCTGGGCCCGAAAAAAAAAACCCAGGCCCACCCCGATTCAAAGTAAAAAAAAAGTCCAAAGGTAGAGGAAAAGATATACATTAATCTAAGACAAGAACAATGTAAGGATTACACAAGATATATCTCGCATTTGGGAGACAGTTAACAATGCATATACAAATCATCAACTAAGGGAAAGCAAAAATAATCAAATAAGAATATAAAATGCACTTAAAAACAAGAATGAGAGGAAGCTTCGTCTCCCATACACGCCTAAGTAAGTCATGTCACGTAAAAGGTAGAAGAAAGGGAAAAATAATATCTTCGAAGCACAGGACGAGCTCTCATGTTCCCGCAAGGATCCAAGTGAACCCAGCAGAGCAGCTGGAAGCTACGCTTTATTTCACGAACATAGTTAGGACACTGTGTAGTTCTCCCGTCGTGAGTTGTCTTAACTATTCATTCGTATATGCACTAATTGATCGTCCAATGAGATATCGACTATGAAAAAAGATGCGAATGCCGCGTCCTGATGCTAGCAGATAATAACATTACCGACACCAACAAGACGGATTACATTAAGTGCGACAACAAACTAAAGTGATTAAATAATGCTTAAGGAAGCTTTTTTTATTTCAGTTATCTCTATATATAAAAATGAATGTATCTTTCTTTCTTTCTTTGTCTGTCCTTTATACACTCCTAGGCCCTTTGACCTATCTGGACCAAACTTTGCAGAATTACTCTTTAGGACCCTGCGGAAAAGATAGGCTACCTTAGAACCTGGAAACACCACCCCCAGGGGTTGAAAAGGAGTAAATTCCATACAAATATTGTTATGCAACAATTGGAGCTTGGCGACAATGACAACTATATCCATAGTGTTGTGCAACAATTGGACCTAAACTATAGTTGTGCATAATAGCGACATAATGAATAATAGTGCATAATGATCAGATGAATTTTTACGAACTAGAAAAGGTCTGATGTGATAGGATTATGATGTTATAAAGTTCGAATAATCTCGAACTAGGGGTATAAACGGGACAGAGAAAGGGGAGGGAAAATCTTATATTTTCCGATCTCAATATTATTTTCATATCTATGAATGTCGAGTTACAAAATTCAAATAACATGGAACTATACTTCTCTTAAAGCTAACCTGATAATACATGAACAGCTACTGAATGTATACCTTCGCAATGAAAAGTAGTCCGTACATTAAATAATGATCTGGTCAAAAATAAATGCCAATTAACAGAAATTATCATTTTAAACATGTCGTAATTTATCAAGGTAAATATTTTAAGGAGATAAAGACAACATTTCAGATGTTTTTGAGTTTAAAAGTCATTAGTTGATTAACCAATCAAGGAAGCCTCACAGTTGAGTTAAGATGGCGTCTTCAAACGCAATGTTTTTCAACCAAATAAACCAGCAAAACCCGAGACATCCGTCATTATCGTTCTCATGATCGTTATATTTATTATATAGATGAAACATGGATAAATTTTGGCCATACGAAGCGGACGATATGGCACGATAACACTGTGATCTCCAGCTGAAACGCATTTGCGCGAGGGTTAGCGTTCATCGCGACATCGCTTTTTGATCCTTCGATATCGGCTCTTCCTCGGTTAATAATTATCCATGCAGGAAGTTCAGAAGGATTTGACGTTGGAGCGTGTGGTACATTTAAGGCTAAAAAAAAACTTGGGGATTATCCCGCAGAAATAAACGGTGTTTATTATGAGAAATGGTTTCTCGATCAGCTCGGATTGTAGGCCTAATACTGACGCTGAGACCGCTTTGAAAAATTGATTGGGTCTGTTGAAAAACGGCCCTTTTCAGGGCCACCAATTCTTTACGAAAGAGTATTAATTTGCTTTTCTATTTCACATGAATTTATTTTCAGAATAAAGATTATATTTGTTTATAAAAAAATCATAACATGACAATATCTCTTCCATATGTTTTAGTTATCATTTATTTGTTATAAAATAATAATAAAATTTGAAATACAGGTCTATGTAAAAATAAAAGTCAAATAAGAAAGAATTTCCATTGCAATTTTAATAATTGTTTTAATTTGTAATAAATTTTCATTACAGAAATTTATATTGAAATTTGATTCTGAGTAAGTTGAAATACAATTTTTAAAAAAAAAGTTTTAATTTTTTTGTTTATTTTCGTTTTGTAACAAATATTGTCTTGTAACTTAAGATTTCTTTTAAAATTACAAATAGATTGTTTCTTTAATAAGTTTAATTTCTATCTGTTCTATTTTTTTTTTTTTTTTTGAAATTGCTAAATATACAATAGAATTATATCGCGATAGCTGTAATGAGAATTCGTTTTGTTTACATTGGAAAAAGCGTCATGTGGGCGCGGAGGGATACTTTCAGATGCTCGGTGAGACGACTTGGTGTGATTTGACTCCGTAACTGTTTCTGTATTATCAGGTTAGCTTTAAGAGAAGTATAGGAGTGTACACTGGGAGGATGGTGAGTGGATGAGCAAACATGATTCAAAGATACTTCTACGAGGGATTCGGAATAGCTATAGATTTGTAATGAGATCAGACCTTTTGAGTTGATGTTGTTTTTTGTTTTGTTTTATACCAACCGGGAAAGTTTCGAAATGATCTCGCAATTGCAATTTCTTTATCATCCACATTTGGATATTTGTTTTTTGTAACCCGTGCGAAGAACGGGTCTTTCTGCTAGTATTTATATAATCAATACCAACTGAATGATTTATATTTTGTTTAGTTATTATACTTAAAATATCCTTTGTATTTGGTGGCAAGAAGATAATAGAATCTTTTAACGAAGGATTTTCATATTTTAGCATCTCTTTTTTATTGTTATTTTTGTTGATTTCCTGTGTCTGTGTAAATTTTTTTTTAAATTCCTTAAAGATTATTTCTACATCATAATTTTCTAACATCTTAATTATTTCATTATTTGAATTTTTATTATTATTAGTAACTTGTTTTTTTAAAATATTCCAAGTTTTTGAAATAAAGTCTTTTTTGTCTTTTAATAAAGTTTTTGATCCAGTTTCTTTTTTCATTGTAACTTTTTTCAATATTTTTATTTGTTTTATTATTTTTATATTTTTTAAATAATCAATTTTTTTCTTCAATTTGTCTCATGATTTCATGAGTCATCCACGGATTTTTAAATATTATTTTATTTTGTTTTGAATCTGTCTGTAAATTGTTTTGGTTATTCTCCTCATTTATTTTATAAAGCTTTCTAGCTTTTTTTATTATTTTTTGAAATTTATTAATAATTATACTAGGGTTTGTATATTTATTTTTTCAATTTTAGAAGTTAATAAAATAACTTTACTGTATAAGTAATCATCATTAATCTTGTAATATCTTTGTATTAAATTTTTTCTTAAATCTAAATTTTGATTATTATTTTCAATTCTCAAGTATTAAGCCATAATGATCGGAAATGTCACATTCAATTATATTAGAGATCATTTTTAGCTTTTTTGAGTATAGGAAGCAGTGGTCAATACAAGTTTTATATAGAGATATAGTTGTATTGATATTTCTTGTGGTTTTATAGCAAAAATTTTTGAAACCTAAATTGTACATAATTTGGATGTTCTTATAGTTTTATTAAGGTTACTTTTTATTATGTCGATATTTGTATCCCCAATTAAAATTATATCAGATCCTTCATCAATCTTGATATTTTTAAAAAATTTTTTTTAATTCTTTATTAAATAAGTTTTTGTTAGTATGTGTGGGTTTATATATCGTATTAATTATAAAATTATTTGTTGAGATTTTATTTATTTGACAAATAATATTTTCGTAGGTTATAGTATCATCTTGTTTCATAGTTACATTATAGATATTTTTGAAATATATTATTATGCCACCACCTCTTTATATTTTTTCTCAGTTTACAAATCATGCTATATCCTTGAATATTATATAATTGAGATTCTTCATCTTTGATATTAACTTCTACTAAGATAATAATATCTATATTTAGCATTTTAGAATTAATACTTGCAATCAAATACAAGAAGTTTGACCTTAAACTTCTTATATTTAGATAGAAAATATTTTTACAATCTTGTTTAGGATTCCATTTGTTAAAATTGTCTATTACATTTAAATTACCTAACTCAATTTGATTGTTTAAATAATCTGTCATTTTTTTTTACAAATTAATTAGATCAGTATCACTTTTAATATTTATTATTTTTGAATTTTCATTCTTTCTGATCAAAATTTTAGAATTTTTTATCCAGACAAATTTGTAATTTTTATCTTTTGCTTCTTTCTTAGCTTTCCATAGTAGAGTTTTCATTTTTTGTGTTAGATTCTCATTAATATATATTCTTTCATTGTTGTTACTGTTTAATATATCATTATTCATTAAATTTTTATTTTGTTTATATTTCAGTAGCCAATTGTCTCTATCTCTTTTATTGACAAATTTAATAATAATTGGTCTTCCTTTACTTTTGTTAATTCTTCCGTATCTATGGACTATGTCAATTTGTTGAAGGGTGTCGGATATATTGAGCTTTCGAGCAATTGCATTTATAACATCACTTAATTGTTCATTTTCCTTTTCTTCTACTCCTATTACTTCAATATTAAATTTTCTTTGTTGTAATTCCACGTTTTGTATGTGTTCTTCTAAATCAATAATTTTTTTATTTTGAAGAGTATTTTCATTTTCAAGTACTTTCATTTTTTCAAGAATTTCTTTATTTTCATTATAATATGTTTGAATTCTTTCTATTATTTCATCATATTTAGTGCTCATGAAATCGATTGATTTCCTTATTTCAGATAGTTCTCGGAGTATCATTTGGTTACTGTCTAAATTGTCATTGGGAGGGTTCATATGGACATCAGGGTGTTTAGGTGTCACATTAATTTTGCTTTTCTTTTCAGTTTCTTCATCTAAATCGTTTTCTGAATTTTCATAATTAGCTAGTTTTTTTCCTCTTGTTGTTATCCTTTTGCAGTTTTTACATTTCCAATTTTTCTTCTCAGTTGGAGTATCATAATCTGACAGTTCCAATTCAGATGCACATTTTATATGCTGTTCCGCACCACATGTAAAACATCTCATTTCACCCGTTTTCAATATTTTGTTACAAACCACACACTTTATATTAAATTTAGTATACTCACTCATTTTCTTTGTAGGTAGTCAATCAATATGTAGAGGAGAGCAATAAATATTAAAAGAATTAGTAGAAATCTCAATGGTAGCTTCAAGAGCGAAAACCTGCATGTCTGCATGCGACACATGCGCCCTGTTCCACTCAGTAATTTTCCAGGAATTTTGAACATCTGTCTTTGAACATACAAGTGGCATTGGAATAGGAAATGAATCGCCATGCTTGACAGACCTTCACACGGAGGGCAAATCTAGATAGATTATACATTGTTTGTTTTTTGTTGTGAAATCAGAAAGTTCGGCTAAACAGAAATAACAGTCCAAGAGGTAGTCCTTCTGCTCTGTCCATACAGGAAGAGCAAACGGCATAGAAGGGCGAATGCCATTTAATCAGCCTCTCAAATTACGAGAACATCCGCTACAACAATATTTAGGTACAAATTTTTTTTTCCTTATCTACTTTACAGTTAACAATTTATATGCTTTCTTAATCGTAGGAGTAATATTTTATCTTTGCGATTTTGTAGTAAATTCACCACATACATAGCAAAACACATTCGGAGAATTTTGGCTTTACATGGTTGCTGTTAATTGCCACTTTGTATGACTTTTACAAACTAAAAGTCTGTTTAACGTACTTCTCACTGTTAAAAGCACTGTTATTCACAACCCCAAAATTAACATCTGAACTCACAATAAATGCGAAGACACAACTTTACGTAAAAATGTTCTGCACAATAGCAAGCCACTTTACTGTCTAAATTCTTTTGATGCTAATATATATTTAGCAATGGAGTAACGATATACATTTCGGAAAGAATGTAAACAGGAAATCTCCATATAACTGCTAACATCCATTAACGTCTGCCTGCAATTTTATGTTTACAATAAGATCGCGCTGGAGTGCCCACTCGGCGAACATTAGCAGAAAGCGGGATTGCATCACTAAACAAAAACCTCACATGATACGAAAAAATGGAATGCATTTTCAAATTCAGCGCACACAACAACAAATATTACGTGGTTTCAAGGTTCGGCATTTTTTTTGTTATATTGTATAATTTTAGGATTAAAGTTTCTGGGTAAGGTAAATTGACAAACAGTTAACTAAGTATACAAAAGTTGTTGAATTTTTAGAATGTAAACTTTATCAAAAAATGTATTTACTGTTTTTAAACATTAATCACTGATTTTATTAATGTATACCTTTAATAAAATCAATGATTAATGTTTTAAAACAGTAAATACATTTTTGTGGATATTTTTTTGTTTACAATATAGATATATATATATACTAAAGGCATTTTAATTTATTATTAAACCATTATTAATTTAAATTGACTTCTATGTAAATTAAATAGTCAACGTAAACGGAATAAGAAATATTTCTTTCATTGAATATTTGTGCGTCACAAATTCCATAACAAAAAGGATGGAACAGCTGCGATTGAAAGAGAGGCAGTCACGCATTTAGTTTGATCAGTTAAGTGAGATGCGCGACAAACCACTGAAGGAATGTGAGACGATCATTGGACCTAACAGAATAAGTCATTTTCAACAATAACATGAGTTCATCATTTTCAACAATAACATGAGTTGATGAACTCATGTTATTGTTGAAAATGATGAACTGAAAGTTATGTCATCACGGATACTCCGATGACATACGGTAATAAGTGTGAAAGACATACGGTAATAAGTATGAATTCAAGAATTGGCAAATACTAAAGGAGATGAATTTGGAATCATCGTTAGCAACGCATACATCGAACTGTAAGTAAAATTAAAATGGAAATAAAACGGATAAACAATTATAAGAAAATAAGCGTGAATACATGTGCGTCGATTAACTAGAAGATAATTTCGAAATAGTGAAAAACTAAAGAAGTGAATTACATTTCTTTTCGCAGTGCCGAAATGTTAAGATTACTTTAAATAGTGATTCAATTAGTGATATAGTGCCTCAAATCGTGATTAAATATTAAGTTCATGGTGATTGTGATATCAATTAAATATTAGTGCTTCAATAAATGAAATTACATTCCTTAAGGATAAGAAGTAATTATGTTAATAGTTTGACTATTAATTCTGAAATGCCAAGGTCATTCACTTAAGTGAAGAATATTTCAGTTACTAAAGATTAGTTGTGCATTAAATTATTTATTGTGTTTTGCGTTGAAACTACTCTGTCAACTAAGTGGAAAGGTGAAACCTATATTTTAATAATTCCGGTCAGCGCACTGAAAGTTGACTACCAGTGATTATAGGAACTTAGTGTTATTGTTACGAAAGACTAACTACATCGTGTATGTGTAATGACTGAATTATTCATGAAACTAGTTAATTGTTTATGTTTTCAGTTCTCATATGTCAAGATAATTATTTTATTGTATTCTTAAAGTATAAGAATTGCAAATAAAAAAAAAATTACCAAGATTGTTAATCATATACGTATACAGTCGGACCCCGATTTAACGAATTCATCGGGACCGAAAAGTTTATTCATTAAATCAAGATTATTCGTAATATCGGGGTCCAAAACATAAAATTAAAAATTTCTGCACTTACCTGTTGGTATAGCTCTAATAAGCAACTGCATAAAAATATCCATAATTAGAAATTGTACACTTTTTATTCAGCAGCTAAAAATACAGAGAAAAATTACTCTCTAGAGAGTTAATTTGAAATTTTAAAATATGAACTGATTAATGTTTGACAATTTCCTTGATTTCTGACTCGAAAAAGTTCTTTTTCGACTCTGTGGAGAGAAGAAAATACTGCGTCATTTACATCCTTCTGCATTAGGTATGTTTTCACAGTTTCCAAACCATGAAAAGCATCAGAAAAAGTAACAGTTTTAATAGAAGTTTCACTATCGATTTCTGCATCAGAATCGCTATTCATTGGTTCCGATAAATTAACAATTTCATTACCTTCAGTTGCACAGGTAGACAGTCCATCATCACATGTGACATAATCGTTAAAGTCTATCTCAGGAGCGACTTCTTTCCATGCGATTTCTTCTGAAGGATAAATGGAAAGTTGACTTCTTCATCATTTTCATCACTTTCCACTTGCATGTCTGGAAATCCCGCTTTCTGAAAGCATTTTTCAATTGTATTTTTAGAAACTAGGTCCCACGATTGTCGAACAAAATATAGAGCATCCAAAACATTGGCTTTGTATCGTTTCTCTGCATTTTCTTCCAACGATGCTATCATTTTTCTCATAAGCAACTTTCTGTAATTAACTTTTACAGAACGAATGATACCAAGATCTAGTGGCTGAAGCACACTTGTGCAATTTGCAGGGAAAAATACGACTTTAACGTTTTTTAAATTGCAAATTGGAGGATGTGCGGGACATTGATCAATAAACAAAAGAATTTTCTGTTTTGCATCTTCATAGACTTATCTAAAGACGTCAAAAAGTCTGTAAATAAGGAAGAAGTCATCCAGGATTTTTTGTTTGCTGCGTATTTTGTCGGCAAGGTCTTTATGTCTTTAAAACACCGCGGCTTTACTGCCCTTCCTATCACAAATGGCTTCAACTTGTCAGTTCCATCAGCATTAACAGCAAGCAAAACCGTAATCCTCATTTTGCTTTTTTTCCCGCCAAAGCATTTTTCATTTTCATAGCAAAGCGTTTTGTCGGGTTGTAAGTCATAAAACAATCCTGTTTCATCTGCGTTGTAAATGTTGGATGGTGAATACCCTTCAATCAGGCTGAGCAACTTTTCTTTCCAATCCTTCACTACATTTTCATTTACATCCGCCTTTTCTCCGCACACTTTCTTTTGGACTACGTGATATCTTTTCTTAAAACGGTCGATCCACCCATTGGATGCAGAAAAGTCTTTCATATTATCCTTTTCGGCAAGTTGAAGCGCTTTTTCTTTGATCAGAGGCCCACTAATGGCTATTTTCTTCGCACGAGCGATGTTGAACCATTCCACTAGGTCAGATTCAAGATTAGAAAGAGGAGTGGCTTTCAATGATTTTCTTATTTTCGACAATTTTTCACCACATTCTACAGATGCTTTTTCAATTTCTGCTCGTTTAACAATTGTAGCTAATGTCGACGTGGAGATTTCAAGGCGTTCTGCTAAAGCGTTTTGTGGTCCAACGTTCTTGTCAAATTCACATAAAATGTTAAGCTTTTCACTCAACGAAAAACGTTTTCGTTTCCGACAATCTGCCATGCTTCACAATGTTTCAAAAATCCAATGTTCTGCGAAACAGAGCGTCCAAATTCGCCTCACTTCTCTGTGGAGTGGGGAGAGATAAGAAAGAATTTTCTGTCCTACCCACGTGACAGTTTATACTGATTACTCATCTGCACCTGTGAGGTCTATGCTGCGCCCTCCCACGTCGATAATTGCTGTTTACCAATACTGTAGTCATTTGAAAAGCAATCCAATATTTTTCTAACCCAAATTAACAAAAAAAATTTTTTTCGGCTGTTGAAATAATTCGTTAAATAGGGGTTTTTGCCTTCATTTTTATCCGGGAAAAAGAAAAATTCGTTAAATCTCGAAATTCGTTAAATAGGGGTTCGTTAAATCGAGGTCCGACTGTATATACATACATGCACATACACACAACACACACGCACACATACATATATATAATAATAAAAAAGAATTTGTATGTTATTTTCATTCTTTGATATGTGACCTTTGGTGGGGGGGGGTTAAAGGTTATGAGCCAAAACACGAAACAGGACCTGATACAAATTGTTCAGATTTTCAAGAAAAGAAAAACAATGATACCCAGAATTTAACAGTGTTAGCCCTGGGTGAAAAGTTATGAGCGAAAACTGAATAAACTCACAACTCGTCCACCCTGAAATAGTATTTAATTTTCCCTTCTCATGATTTATATTTTGAAAATTAGAGAAAAGCAAGAAAAAAATCTATTAAATTAAATAAGAAAAATAAAATGTAAAAATAAATTAAAAAATTTTCCTGACAAACTATTTATCTTTAGGCCAGTTAATAAAAACATCCAACATCGCAAACGTGCATGTATCTACGATTTTTTTATATTTTTTTAGGACCCCTGAGAGTAGTTAATACCCAAGTTTGCAACCCTGAAAACCCTGTGCTTTTCCCGTAGTGCTCGAAAAACTGCGAGAATCTGGCACTTGGTTAAGGGTTTGCAAAAAACTACTGTAAATAAGTGTTTTTCGGGTATCTTCACGTTATACTTTTGTAAAGCAAACTAAATTTGCTACAATTTGAGCCCAACCCGAGCTCTCGAGGCCCATTGGTTGCTGAGAAACAGCCAGTCAAAAATGGGCAATTGTTTCCAAAAAGTGAAAAGTTATCGGTAGGGTCACTTTACAAGATATGTACCGGCTAAACGAATGGTCCTACAGAAAAGTCATTATAGAGGAATTTGTAGAGAATTGAATGAGCTTTAAGTTTATTCCAAAATGGTGCCTTTAGGCCTCTTAGTTTCCTCAAAAACCAAAAAATAGTAAAACATCGGATTTTGGGAAAATGATGAAAACATGGTACAGAATAATGTTGGTATGGATTTCGTTAAAAAAAGTTTGGCCAGTCAATATCAACACAAAAAAAGGCAAATGTCGCAAACGCGCATGTATCCTATGATTTTTTAATATGTTGTTAGTACCCCTGAGAGTAGTTTATACCCAAGTTTGCAACCCTGAAACCCTGTGCTACTCCTGCAGTGCTCGAAAAACCGCGAAATTCTAGCACTTGTTAAAGTTTATTCGAATTTAATGTTTGATATGTAAAATATGGCTGCAACTAAACTTACATACAAAATCGTACATTGAAATATCCACAATACAAAAATACCTACAGAATATATAATAATCCCGGAATACAGATGAATCCCGTTAAGGTACTCCACAAATCTAACGATAATATGGGTGAGTACCGCTACCGGTCTCCTTACTCTGTGACTCTCGGAAGTATTCGTAGCTGTGTAAGTGAGACCAAAAACTGTGTGCAAGGCCTATGTGAAAAAGGGACAGCATGAAAAAGGTTACAAAATGTATGTACTGTTGCCCTTCTATAGAAATCGTTTCTGCCAGGTCCCTGGCAGTCGGATCTATTGTTTAGTTATTTATTGTTTAGAATAAAAACCTCGGAAGCGAAAGGAGCACTACATCAGCTTAACGCCTGCGACGCTCTGCTTCTCTCTCCAACAACACCCATCAAAGTTCCCCAAGCAAAACTGCTCTCAAATGAATTTAACAAACGTCAGCTGATCACCATGATGTGTAACCTCTCAATTTCAGAGAGGCTGGGTATCGAGGTACAGCAATCTCAAGAAGATGCCGATGCTGATATAGTGAGGACTGTCCTCTCCAAGAACTCATTGTTCGACCAAGCTTTCATCATTGGGGAGGACGTCGACCTATTGGTCCTCCTCAACGGCTTCAGCTCTGGACAGACGAACGTATACTTCAAGAAAGGCAGCAGAGGTGGGTCCAATATCCAGCAACTTCCTTCACGTGTGGAGTCCACGAGGGATGGTTGTGTTCCTGCATACCATCAGTGGGTGTGGCACCACCTCTGCCCTTTTCTGGCAAGGCAAGATGAAGTGGTGCTATGTCTCAAACAAAACTCCACTGGATAGACCTCGCCAGCATTTTCCTTGATCCAAACTTCAACCAGTAAGATGTAGGAAATGCTGGTGAGAAGATCTTGATGAACCTCTACGATGGAGAAGGAGAGGAAACGCTGAAGACCCAGCGATACTCAGCATTTGTAAAATCGGCAGCAACGGTCAAAGTCAACCTTGCTCGCCTCCCCCCCACCACCACCACAGAGGCAATATCATTCTTGGAGGACCTACTACCAGGTGCAAAAATGGTTCGGGGTCGACAAAAACCCGTGTGACTGGGGATGGACCACCAGCGAGCGAACAAGGTTTCATGCCCGTCACAATGTGCGCAGAGCCCGCTCCTCAGACCCTGCTTAGAATGGTGGCTTGCAAAAGCAAGAAAGGGAGCTTAGGGCCGTGCACTTGCAGAAACGCAGGGCTCAAGTGCTCTATCCTATGCTCCTTTTGCCAAGGGCGAAGTTGCAGAAACATCACCCTGATCGTCCTGGACGAGGATGTGGACGACCCACCTCCACCTCCGAAAATGTCGTCCCTCCCCCACTGATCCACACTGGATGAGACCTGGCCTTTCCAAAAGGGCGAAGTTCTAAACTACTGCGGTGTTTATGCTTGACTGTGTAAATAGTATTTTCTTGTTTACATTTATGTTTACGTTTATTTGTTTACTTTACGTTTATTTGAAGTTTATTTGGTTAATTGAAGCCATATGTTACATCTAAAATGTTAAATTCACATTCTTGCACGTTTTTTTAATGAAATCCATGCCGACATTATTCAGTACTATGTTTTCATCATTTTCCCAAAATCGGATGTTTTACTATTTTTGGTTTTTGAGGAAACTATGAGGCCTACAGGCACCATTTTCGAATCAACTTGAAGCTAATTTAATTCTCTACAAATTCCTCTCTCATGACTTTTCTGTAGGACCATTCATTTAGTTGGTACGTGTCTTGGAAAATGATCTTCCCGATAACTTTTCACTTTTTGGATACAATTGCCCATCTTTGACTGGCTATATCTCGGCAACCAATGGATCTCGAGAGCTCCGGTTGGGCTCAAATTGTAGCAAATTTAGTTTGTTTTACAAAGGTATACCATAAAGATACCCGAAAAACGCTTCCTTAGAATAGTTTTTTCGCAAAACCTTAACCAAGTGCCAGAATCTCGCAGTTTTTCGAGCATCACGGGAGTAGCACAGGGTTTTCAGGGTTGCAAATTTGGGTATAAACTACTCTCAGGGATCCTCTCAACATAGAAAAAAATCGTAGATATATGCGCATTTGTGATGTTTGCCTTTTTTTGTGTCGATTATCCATCACCACAGCATAATTCAGTGATTTTTTTAATATTTCTTTAACTTACAAAGCAATCCAAATAGCATAATTTTGTATGATTTAATTTTGTTTCTTTGACAATTCTTATACTTTAAGAATATAATAGAATAATTGAAGATCTTGACATAAAAAGAACTGAAAACATAAACAATTAGGCAAAGTAGTTTCCTGAATAATTCCTAGTCATTTCACATACACGAGGTAGTTAGTCTTTCGTAACAATAGCACTTTAGGTTCCTATAATCATTGGTAGTCAAAAAGTATTTATTTTCCTACTTTGTGTAATTTCATATATTGTTTTCCGGTAAATTTGACTTAAATGATTCAATTACCTTTTAAAAAATATCGAGATGTTTAATTTTTTTATCAATAATTTAATAAAAAATTTAGTAAAATTTTCCTGATTGAATTTGGCAGATTCTCATGGAACAATGTACTATGCAATATTACACGATTATTATATTAAGAATGACATATTTTGTATTTAAATTGCAAAAATTGAAAACTTACTAGAATCGAACTTGAATTGATTTCTTTCTAGAGCCAGAACATTTAAAGTTTATATTATCTCTGTGAATATAATGCAAATTACAAGCACTTATAGTGCACAAAAGATAAAACTTGAGGAATTTTTGATATGAAATGCAAGAGGATTAGCATGAAATGATATATATTTTTCTGAGGAATATTGACATAACAGGTTTAGCTTGATTTGGGTATAATAAACAAATCTGTGGTTACAAATTTATACAAATTCATTGATCTTTTGTAGCGGTTTTTTGTTAAATGTGACTAAGTTGAATCCTGTCTTAAGTTGATATTAATTATCAAAAAATGTAACTCTTACTTAAAAGGAGTCAACATGGCATGTATCCTGCAAATCGGAGTAAGATGAACGTATATCCCTTTTGTGAGATGAAAGTACGCATGAAGTATTTCAAATATATATATATACAAAATATAAATATTGGGACCAACACCCTACAGATTTCGAGACATTCGGCATTATTTTCGTCGATTTTCAAATATTCCCTCATTAGCTCTCTGCTATCGTTAAGACAGCAAGTGTTATGGTAGAACAACGCTATGTTATTGGACTGCAGATCCCACAGTTCGAATCCCAAGCAATTTTTTTTTATAATTTTATGTTATTTTTTTACTTTTTAATTTATTTTTTCTCTTTTTTATTTATTTATTTATTTTTATTGCCGTCTTTTTTTATGATAGCATAATGTAAGTTTTTTCTGTTTATGTTACGAATATTAGACAGAAAACCAATTTAAGATTAGAAGTAAATAAATAATATTCTCGTCTACTTGAGTTTTTAATTAATAAGTTACTTAATTAAATAAACTTTTTTTTTCTTATCATGTTGTGATGCTTTTCATTTATTATTTGTATTTAAAATTATTTCAGTGTACTTTCATAAAATAAGAGTTTTAATACTTCACTAATTAAATTTTAGTTTTTCTTTATTATAAAAAAAAAAATAGTATTATCGTTAATTTTGGTTTTTAATTAGAAATACTTTAATTCAGAAAAATAAAGCTAAACATATACTAGATATAATTACTTAAAAATAACTTTTCTTTTCTTTTTTCTTCTTATAATAATGAATATTAGTATATTAACAAAAAAAAAGGGTTAGTTACTTAAGTAATTATATAAAGAAAAACTAAAATTCAGTTAGTTAAGTATTAAATTGAAAACTCTTCCATAAAAACTTGATTTTTCCTAAAATAAAAGCACAACTGAAATAATTTTCAATACAAACAGTAAATGTGTATAAAGGGGAAAAAAAGTTTAGTTAATTAAGTAATTAATTAATTTAAAACCAAAGTTAACAAGAATATCATTTATTTACTTCTAATCTTAAATTGGTTTTCTGTCTAATATTCATAACATAAACGGAGTAAACTTAAATTAGGCTATCATAAAGAAAGAAGGCAAAAAAATTTTTTAAATTAAATTAAAAAAAAAAGTTGTTTAGGATTTGCAGGGGATTTGAACTCCTTACCGTGGGATCCGCAGTCCAATAACATATCGTTGTTCTACCATAATCCTTGCTATCTAACGCTAGCAGTGAACTAATAAGGGAATACTTGAAAATCGATGAAAATACGCCGTATATCTCGAATTCTGTAGAGTGTTGGTCCCGATATGTATAATTGTGTATATGTATTGGGTCAGGGAAAAAGTTCGAGGAGTTTTTTTAGTAAAATTCAGCTAGTTTTCTTGTAGTGGGAAAATGAATTTATTTAAACCAAATATGCTCCATTATTATCAAAATGTTTCGCCATTTTTCGGGTAAAGCCATGATGCCATCGGTGAAGAACTTCTGTGGTTTCCGGTTGCAAAACTGAATCAAGTGATTTTCACAGGCTTCTTTTGAAAGCAGTTTTTTTTTTTCAAAAATTCCTCAAGTTTTATCTTTTGTGCACTATATGTGCTTGTAATTTGCATTATATTCACAGAGATAATATAAACTTTAAATGTTCTGGCTCTATAAAGAAATCAATTCAAGTTCGATTGTAGTAAGTTTTCAATTTTTGCAATTCAAATACAAAATATGTCATTCTTAATGTAATAATCGTGTAATATTGCGTAGTACATTGTTGTATAAGAATCTGCCAAAATCAATCAGGAAAATTTTACTAAATTTTTTTATTAAATTATTAATAAAAAAAATTAAACGTCTGGATATTTTTTAAAAGATAATTGAATCATTTAAGTGAAATTTACTGGAAAACAATGTATGAAATTAAACAAAGTAGGAAAATGATTATTGATAGGAAATAAATACAAGTCTCTTTGTCAAAAAAACAAAAACTAAATCATACAAAAATATGCTATTTGGATTACTTTGTAAATTAAAGAAAAATTAAAAACGTCACATTATGCTGGGGTGATGGGTAAGATAAATAGTTTATCAGTAAAATTTTTTAAAAAAATATTTAATTACTGACATGAACTTTTAACATTGTCAGTGTCTAAATGTAATTTCTTAAATTTGCTTGTGATTTAACCTAATTAAAGCAGTGGCCAGGAAGAGGCATGGATCGGCAGCAGTTTCTTTTTATAACTTTTTAATATCAGTCTGACGTTCTGAGAGGCATTAGAGTTTAAATAGTTTGCTTTGGTCTAACATATTTACTACCAAACTGACAAAGGGTAGAATAAATATCATGTTTTCACCAGTGGTGATGGGATCTTTAGGGTCACACACAATATCCTTGATTTATATAATAATATTCTCGTTCACTTTGGTTTTTAATTAATTAGTTACTTAACTAACTACAACTTTTTTTTTTTCCTTATCACGTTGTGATGATACTTATTTAATGTTTAATTTTAAAATTATTTCAGTTGTGCTTTTATGTTAGAAAAAATAAGTTTTTATGGAAGAGTTTTAAATATAATACTAACTGAATTTTAGTTTTTTTTTATATAATTACTTAAGTAAGTAACCTTTTTTTTTTAATATGCTAGTACTCATATTATAAGAAAAAAAAAAATAATTTTTAAGTAATTATATATAGTATATGTTTTACTTTATTTTTCTGAACTAAAATACTTCTAATTAAAAATCAAAATTAATGAGGATACTAACTTTTGTCTTTTTTTTAAATTAAGGAAAACTGAAATTCAGTTAGTGAAGTATTAAAACTCTTACATAAAAAACTTAATTTTTCCTAAAATAAAAGCAAACTGAATTAATTTTAAATACAAACAATAAATGAGTAGCATCACAACATGATAAGAAAAAAAAAAGCTTAGTTAATTAGATAACTAATTAATTAAAAACCAAAGTTAACGAGAATATTATTTATTTACTTCTAATCTTAAATTGGTTTTTTGTCTAATATTTATAATATAAATGGAAAAGAACTTACATTTGGCTATTATAAAGAAAGAAAAAAAATATAAAATAAAAAAAAAATTCTCTAAAACATAGGAAAAACAAACAAAAAAATTAAAAAATAAATAAATGGGATTTTGCACGGGATTCGAACTCTGTACCTTGGAATCCGCAGTCCAATAACATACTGCTGTTCTACCGTAACACTTGCTTTCTAATTATAGCAGTGAGCTAATAAAGGAATACTTGAAAATCGACGAAAATAACGCCAAATATCTTGAAATCTGTAGAACATTGGCCCCAATATATATATATATGAAGGAGGGTTTTATTAATTCCTTCTACCCAAAGAATAATTTAGCAGTGAATTTGATAACACTGTACTAATTTTATTTGTACATATTGAAAATGAACAATTTAAATCAATTGCTTGATGCTTTCTTAAAAGTTCAATAATAACGAAAAGTTCTTTATAATTTCGCCGGTCCAATATCGTCTGATGCGCCCCGTCTTCTTGCTGCGAATGCACCCGCACTGCAAAATGTAACTGTCCAATTCACAGATATTCGCTTTAACACTGGCACTTAACTGGTTTTCACCTTGTATTAATCTGCTACTTTAATTGAAGCACTATTAAAATAACTTGAAGGCACTTCTAAATAAGCACTCCTTGTGCATATTCCTGTAGGGATGGGATGCGAGGGTTGATTTGTCCCTTTCGTTGCACACAAATTACTCATTCACTGTTTGAATTCCTACTTACGAATTCAATAATAAATTTAACTGGAACTTTCCTTCACTCAAAGCACAAATAAGATGAATTTGGTTAAATCACATTTATCCAATTCTCAGATCCACAGGAGATATTCTTTTCACTGGTTATTTGAAAACGATTTAGCAGGCCTTTGATGTGCAGGAATTAGTCCAATATGGGTTGGTTGGATAATTACTCATCCAC